>JAFIDM010000006.1:50914965-50951153 GCA_023159025.1 Thereuonema tuberculata
AATTTCTTTGAATAAATGTATGTTCTATCGCATTTATTTATGTGAGTATGTTGTGGACTTATTTACCTTATTTCTACAAAGGAAAAATTTATTTGAACTGTTGAGTGTCGTTATCAATGAAAATGTAGAATAACAACAAATATTTATCGCCTATAACATTTACAAAAGTATGTGTTGTTTACAAATTTCGTTGTCCCATTTGCCTTATGGCGGATCCATAGCTAATACAACAATATATCTGTATAGCGGCAAACAATATGACAATGTCAATTATCACACGCTAAAATATAACGGTGAATAATTTTACTAGCGAAGGCTTGGATTCAAAACAACATTACATTCACTATCTATTGAAACTGTCGTTGAAGTTGAAGAAAATTAATTAATTACACTTTTCTTAAATACCTTACCCCCGTGGTTACAAAAATGTAGACAAAACTTCAGGTAAGTTTTTGCAAATCTAAAGTAGGTAATTGTTAAACACAAAGAGACTGGGATAATAAACATCTTGAAAGGGAAAAAAATTCAGAATCAGTAAAACTTTGTGATGGGTTCATTCTTGTTTTTGCAAAGGGATCCTGAGTGTGATTTAAACACCTAAGGTAAGATTCACGCTATTCACTTATTTTCAATGGTCAAACAATATTCAGCCTTTTAAATGTTTGAGAAATATCAGATTCTAGATAGAGAATTTTAGAAGTTTCTTTTTCTTACAAGTTCATACCTTTTCGAAATAATGAAAAAATATTCTGAATGATAAAGATATTCACCAATGTGCATTATCCTGCAGTTATTAAATTTCTAAAATACAACTGAAGATACTTACATGTATTAGAATTAACTCAACTAAGCTTTTGTTTACTCCTGAAATATTCCAAAAGGATAAAATTCTTTGATCTTTCAGTTTCATTAGATCAGAAATTTTGATGGTTGGTTTATCTTTCTCACTGATATTGAATGTTCTGGTATATTCCTCCTTGATGTCATTCACAAATTTCCAGGAGTGATAAGGATTATAAGGACAAAATGTTATTGCTGGAAATTGAATTGTATCATTTCTTTCAATGAGTAACTTCACATCTGGGTCACCCTCGAAATAGTTGTACATGGCATCATATATTTGGTAAGAACACACAAAGGCTGAGAGTAGAATCATCATAAACCAAACAGTTTTCCTAAACGAACTAATATTCCCATTCCAAAGTCGGTCAAATCCAATAATGCCGATGTTGATGGGTTGCTCGAAATTTTTTTTAGATTCATGTTTATTTATTCTAGCACAATTTCTTCTAGTAAAGGGGAATCGTTGAAAAGGTTTAAATTGCCGAATTTTATCTTTCCAGAAGATTCGTTGAAACTAGAGGAAAAAAAGTTTTAATAGTTAATAACATTATTGGAAATTTTAGTTCAAACAAACTTCACAGGAAAATATTTGTCTATTAGAGATACGATCAACTCTAAAAGAAAAGGAAAATGAAAAATAAATAACAAAATCAAAAGCTATTTTAACTGATTCTCTTTCACTCATTTTCTATTCTTGTGATCATAAACTCGATTAGAAACATCAGAGTAGCTAAACTCTTACTTCTAGAACTAGTGCATTTTCAAAATATGCTTCTCATATTTATATTGAAAAGGAGTTTCATATCAATTTGAGTCTGTCCCATTAATTTTGGTTTACTTATAAAACTACAATGATACGCTAATCGAAAATAACTAAAACTTATTTTGATACTTACTGTCTGCTTTATGATTGGACTTACAAGCTCCATAATCTCCGGAATTGTCAAAAATGATATATCCAAAAAGAAGCCCAAAATAGAACCAATATCTGCCATTAAACTGGAAAAAGTGTACCATGGTTTCTCTTGTATGGTAAGAACCTTTTTATCGAAAAACATATATAAACATTTTAAGTGCTTAATTGGCCACTTAACAAAATCTACATTGTATATCATGATCTTTTCATGGCACTTCTTTGGACATTGCTTTCGACATTCTTTTCTTTGTTCAATAACTTTCATCAAAATCTCATAGACACTTTTGTAAGCTTCAGGTGTTTGGCAGAGAGACAGAGATTTGTTCGTCATGAAAGGGAATCTGAAGAAAGAAAAAAATTAATAATCAACAATTATTCATTAATTAATAAGTTACAGCTGCAAAGCATGATGCTATGTTCTGTTATGTAGTGAATGTGGGTGGCAGAGAAGCCAAGCGCTGCGACCGGAGGTCTATTATACTATCCCACGAAATAAGGATATAAGGAGAGAAAGACAGAGAAAGTATAATGGGAGAATTGCAGGGGAAACGGAAGAGCCCCGAGAAAACTGCTCAGCGCTGATCGTCCACCATCACGAAACCCACAAGAGAACCCAGCCCCGGTACTCAGAGGTGAGAGGCCGATGTCATAGCGAGAACGTCAATCGTGGGACCTCCAAAGCATGATAGATAAATAGAAAGATAAATTCCTAAAGAATTAAGAAGACACATCATTAATAAAGTAATATACAATTATGTAATATTCTAAATTTGTAATAAATTAGATACAAGTTATTCAATTTGTGCCTTATTTATACCATAAATTGTTTATTTTTTTATACTAAAACATGATTATCCATTTTTTCATCTAATGTTTTCTAAGACAAAACTTAAAAAGTTTTTCGCACTGTTCACCAAAGCTAAAAAACGAATTCAATTAATAATCTAAAAATTTATGAAAATAAATCTATCCTAGTTAACAAAAATAGACTTTTATGTTTATTTACAAATTTTATCAATTGTATTATTATATATGTTTTTGTACAGTACCTGCAGTTAGCTTGACTGTACAATAATTCCTCTGTACATTTATCTACACATTTCCCTACAACTTCTGCTGTTTCACAGGGAGAATGAGATAAATTCATTTTAGTTACCTATTTAAAAAATTAAGTAATAATTTATTAATTCAAAACAATGCATAGGAATAACCAGTTTAATAGTAATTTACTATGTATTATTAACATAAAATTTAATTTTATTGATTAAGTGATATGGTCTAATAACTCTGAGATTTCATTTTAATTCATAACAATTTTGTATTCTGTAATGCCATTGTTTGTTAAAGCCGTTTTACATTTACCACTTCACTCGCCGTAATGCAACCCATAACGCAGGTCATGTCAGGGTAGATGGCCAGTGATTAGTGTACTGTTTTACACTTACCATATCGCCTTCCATCACACGGAAAATTTACACTTCTCAATTGTCATCATGCCTACGGTGTATTTACGAAAAAAATTGCATTGATTAATATAAAAATCATGTATTCAATGCATTGAATAGATGAAAGAATGTTTTTAATTAATTAAAATAGGAAATATTCATTTAAATATTCATTTTTCATTGTTTTGTATTTCTTTGTTTTCAGTTTCGATAGTTCTCGTTAAATCTCGACCATCCCACGATATGTTTTCGAGTTTTTAATCGCTCGTCGATTCAAATTTTCAGGCCGAAATTCTGTAATGATTTTGATTACTAATGTAACGTTTTCTAATGTAATGAAAAGATTACCTCCGATCGTGAAAATCATTTTTGTAATCGGTAATTTCGAATAAACAGATATAAATCGATTGGACTTTCAAGTTCTACAATTCGCCACCAGGAGCGTTGGTGTGACATTGCACCATCTCCAAATGGCGATGTCTCTTCAAAAATAGAGCACGAGCTATCTATCGCAATGTCCTCGCCATGTGTGATGGCGAGGTGATGGCGAATATTATGGCGAGGTTATGGCGAGTGAAATGGTAAATGTAAAACGGCTATTAGATTAAAAGGCATTGAATCTAAAGATGGTAACTATTTAGCATTATTAGGGAATAAAGTTAAACTTAAAGAAGTGAGAGGAATAAATAAGCAGAGTAAGCATCACAGGAGGAACAGTGGGAAGATCAAATAATAACCATTTTTTTGAGATTAGTAGAATAAGGTCAACCAACAAGAATTAACAATTTTTATTTACCAAATAAAAAAATAATTTTAAAGTTTAGGTTTTTTTTTTCCTTTAAATCAAGAAATAAATTAAATCATCTACGATAGAATTATCCTTTAAAGGAATTTACAAGTAAATGAAAATCCTGTTTGATTCAAAAACTATAGTCATGGGAACCGTTTAGGTTTATTTAATAATTTTACTTAAATTCACTGAATCACTGAAATTGATCTTTTGATGCCTATCAATCAAGAGCTATCTTCATGTTCTTAGTAAATCATGTTCAAACTAGATTTTCAACTTTTTAAATGAAATTTGATCAACTTTATCCAGTTCGATAAAGATGAGGAAACCTACATACTTAAATAGCGTATTAAAGTTCAGCATTGTTGTAGAATAACGTCAAAGCCTGAACCTCTTTCTCCCGTTTCCCAGATGATGGATTTGCTACATCGAAGAATGAATCGAACGCCCGCCATGTTACTTAGAAAATTGAGGGATTCACACAGAAACTAGTAGCAATTATATCACAATCGTCTCTCCATTGATTAGCTGGACTCACAACAGAACGTTTACTACTATTAGATGCTGTTTGAGCCACATAATCCAAAGCTCTCAAACGATAACGGACAGCAATCCCATACTAATGCTCTGATATTATTTGTCGATAGGCCTAACATAGCTTCCTCCTCTACATCAACAGCGAGTTATTACGGAAGAGGTGAGCTGATACTCCATTCATCCGCTATTTATCTCAGATTCTCTATAAGTCTTAACTAAATAAAAATTAAGGTCGCGCGGTTGGCGTTGTTGCTAAGACACTGGCCTCTCACCTCTGAGTCCCGGGTTCTATTCTCTTGTGGGTTTCGTGATGGTGGACAATCCGCGCTTGGCAGGTTTTCTCGGGGTTCTCTCGCTTCCCCTGCGAGCCTACCACCATACTTTCTCAGTCTTTCTCTCATCTGTCCTCATTACCGTGGGTTTAGAACAATAGATCTAATGGTCGCGATGCTTGGCTTCCTGCCGCCCACATTCACCACATTCTAATCTAATCTAAATTAAAATTAAAACTGTATATTCCTCAAAGGAGAGAATTCTGCAGAGGAAAAAAAACGTTGATGAATGCATAGGAACGTTTTTAAATGTGAACTATCATCGGACCAAAACAATAAAGCAAATAATTAAAAAAAAAATGTTACATGTCTCAGGCGCACGCATCCAATGCTTTCGCAAAGCAAACTACGGTCACAGAATAAAGGGGGGTGACAGGGAAGGAGGGTGTGAGGGGACAGGCCGGGAAAAGGGAGGTGCCGTGGAGAGCTAGCCAAGCGGCGGAAGGTCATCAATGGCCCGTGCCTTTCAGGTAAATAATAGTGAGATGAAAACAGGAGAAAGATTTACAAGAAAGATTTTATTAGATGATGATAATAAAAGATAAATATCTGGGACTACAATATACAACCGGACATAGGGTCCATACAAACTATCCGGGAATCGGAGGATTTGAAATAAGACGTACACAGGAGTAGGGATCGTCAATAGATCCAACGAACTTTCACAGTCTGGTTTCACAGTTTTGCAAATAATATGAGCCTTTCTGTTAATGCTTATTATATTTATTGGTTCCCTTCCTGCAACTTCTTATCTCTATTTTTAAACTATAATATTCAGTTTTCACTGTGTTGGGATTTTATGAAAAGAGATTTTTTGTTTAATGTTTTATTGATTTCCCCATGTCCTAGTTAACCTTTTTTTCTTTTTTTCTTTTTTTTTCTAACATGGGGTAAGCGTTACGTTATTATGTCTCATTTCCGTTGTTCGGTAGTGGCCGCCGGACACAAAGACTTTCGCGCTTTTTGTTTTTTTTTTAAAGGTGCATTTTTTTTATTTTTTTTTTAATTTTATAATTTTTTGTTCTTTTTTTATATTTATTTCATCTTTTTTTGGTCTGCTTACGTGTTGGGTTGCCGGACGCAATGACCTTCCAACTTTTTGTACATTCACCATTTCACTCACCATAAATGCAAGCCATAACGCAGGCCATGTCAGGGTAGATTGCGGGTGATTAGTGTACCGCTTTACACTTACCATAACGTCTTCCATCACACGGAACATTTACACTTCTCAATTGTCATCATCCCTAAGTTTTATTTACGAAAAAAATAGCATTGATTTATATAAAAACCATTTAGTCAATGCATCGGATAGATGAAAGAATGTTTTTAATTAATTAAAATAGGAAATATTCAAGTTTTTTTTTCATCGTTTTATGTTAAAGGTTTTCAGTTTCGATAAATCAGTTTCGATAAATATTTCAGTCTCGTTAAATCTCGATCAACGACGATATGTTTTCGAGATCTCCATCGCTCGTCGATTCAAATTTTCAAGCCGAAATTCTGAAATGATGTTGATTGATAATGTAACATTTTATTTAAGCATTCGAAAACATAAGGAAAAAATGCCCTCCGATCGTGAAAATCATTTTTGTAATCAGTAATTTCGAATAAATAGATACAAATCGATTGGACTTCCAAGTTCTACAATTCGTCACCAGGAGCGTTGGTGTGACATGGCGCCATCTGTTATTTCTTCAAAGATAGCGCAGGGGCTATCTATCGCAATCTGCTCGACATGTGTGATGGCGAGTTGAGGGCGACCATTATGGCGAGGTTATGGCGATTGAAATGGTAAATGTAAAGTGGCTATTAGACCATTTATCTTCTTTTTTTTCTCTTTTGTTTAATTTTATGGTTTTTGAGATAATTTTAATTTATTAAAATTATAAATATTAATTTGTAGCTTCAGACATATTTTACAAGTGTGTGCGAAATTAAAATAAAATAATTTTGCATATTAGTGAATCAAGCGATGTCACGTGTTTGTAGTAATAAAATGTGCATGAGAGCCTCGTTTAGGGATGAGAAGTGTGAAGTGGAAGCATTGGATAGAGCTTGAGCGGTTGCCTCGTAATGAGACGAGGAAGAAATCATGCAATGGAGTATCATCGGGGAACGCAGTTTCATCGAAGCCAAACAAACAGATGCTAAAGGTTACAGTGATACCGAAGGGACAAACGGAACTGTCGAAGAAAGGACTTTGAACACCTTTGTATCAGCTGCATTATCTATAAGAATTGTGAGTGTTGACGATTATATGATAGTGAATGGAACTGGAAATACGACTGCTAAATTCAAGTTAACATTCAAGGAAGAACTTAAATAGAATATCGCAGTCATATGACTAGTGAATAACTTAATGCGCTTCATGAATTGTAAACGCCCAAATTTCTGAAGTCAAGAAATTAAATTTCAGCATGCCATGAATTTAAAGTGAAGGAACTTAATTAAATAAATATACTAAAAGAATTTTAGTGCTTATTAGAAATTTCTACTAAAATTAAGTAGGATAAATAAATACAAATTGTATTTCAGTGATAGTACTACTGAAAGGAGGTGGTACTAAATTTAAATTGATTCAAGTTGAATATGTGCTTCATTGAATGTGTAGTGCGTTTTGTGAAAAGGAACAATGTTTCATGATTGCATATTAGCCGCTGTGAAAGTTAAGCGGTTTTAAATTGTGTTTAGTGCAATGAGACATCTGAACAAAAGAATTAAGTGTGTATAATAGTGTGCTTAAAAGTTATTATCAAGTCGATAATTATATTTGGAGAAAGAACTGATACTTTACAACTAAGGAACATTTCGTGTATTCTTCATCATAATAATCCATTTACTGTGTAAAAGCAAGAACTAGAATTGTACAAAGTGAAGACAACTAAAGTGCTATAACAAACGATTAATTAACTTTGATTCTGGTGTGTCCATTTATTGTAACTATTAAATACAGTAAACAAAAATAAATAAACCCTATGTTTTCTTCAGTGGTTATGGGCCCAGCATGCCTCCACTGCGCAACAAGAAAGAATATGCAATTATTCTAAATAGAAAAGTATTAAATTAAATCAAACAAATGGCTGAAGTCGGCAACAATAACCATATTGTAACCATGTTTAATGGCAAGAACTATTCAACATGGAGAGTGGGAATGACGAATCAATTAATGAAAGATGGATTATCGAAAGCAGCAAATATGTCCATAACGGAAACTGATAACGGATAAGTCAGAAAAGTGGAAACTAAAAGGAAAGTCTGAAAAACCTTTTAGAACTATAGTTTCGTTATTGGACAATCGATGTAAGCTCTTAATAAAAGAAGAAATTGATCCAAGTAATCTACAGCAGGAACTTGATAATCAATACAAGAAATTGGATTATCTTAAGATTACTCGTCTAATTCGAAAAATTTATGAAGTGACCAACCTTAAGGACAGTGAGAACTTAGAAAAAGCAGTCATGAATCTGAAGTTATTGATGGTTGAACTCAATCAAATAAGAGGAACCATAGACGATAAAGAATTATGTTGGATTCTATTATGATGTTGACCCTCCGATTTTGTTCACCTGCAAGGTCTAAAATTAACATAAAATACTCTGCAGTTTACTTTTGGCACATTAGTTGATAAGATTTTACATGAAGTAGATTTGAAAAATAGAAGTCTAAATGTTACTATGGATACTGTGAAATCGGGTCGTACAAAAATCATCCTTGCAAGCATATAGACAGGCGGAGATGTTATGTGTGTGACAAGCCCGGTCACAAAGCAAAGAACTGTCGTCTTAGAATTAGAAAAGTTAGTGATATAGGGACAAATCAAACCTACAAGGCAAATGATTAAAGGAAATCAAGTAATATAATTACGAAACAGAAAAAAAATATTCTGTTGTAATATCCAAATCAACATCACCAAATTGTATGTTGGTTAATATAAATAAAGAGGCATGGTTGCTTGATAGTGCGACTACTTATCATATATGCTGTAAACAAAGTCGTATCCTATAATATAGTGAATTAGAGGAACCAATCGATGTACATGGTGCTTCAGTAAGACCTATCCAAGCAATTGGTAAATGAAACATTGAATAGGGAGAAGATGCTGCCACATGTCCTTACCCACTGCATGTCCTATGCAGCTGCCTTTCAACGACGCCACAATGCTCTTGCGGATAGGATTCGTAAAGCATCCTCTTTGCGTTTCCATGTCATTGGCGACAACCAATGTGTTGTCGAGGCTTCCGGCTTCGACCTGACCTTATACTGGTGCGTCAACAGTTTGCCCGGATTGTTGATGTAACACTTACCTTTGATAACCGGTTGGAAGCCTTCATACAGGCCCGAGAGGCCAAGATTGCAAAGTATGAGTCTATAGCAACTTCTTTGTAGAGGAGTTATGCTGAGGTGAAGATTGTCCTCTTCGTCGTGGATTTCCTTGGATCTTGGGGCCCTGGCAATGATTCCTTTCTGTAGCTGCTTTGTTCTCCTTCCTCTGGCCGATTATTTCGAAGGTTATGTATGTCTGATGTTATAAGGTGGTCTCGTGACACCTACACACAGCACATAACTGCTCAGAGACAGTATGAGTGATTTTTTTTTCAGATGTTCTCTTGACAAGGTAAGTTTATTTTTCTTGACTAGGTGCATTGAAGATTGCTTCAGCCTTCCTTCGTTTTTGTTTGTTTGTTTTTTATCTATTTTTGTTTTGATTTTTGTACTTTTTTATTTTTTTACTTAATTTTTCCCTTTTTAAACAGAGAATGATTAATCTGATGTCTTATCAACTTGCATGGAAGCATTTTTGGTTTTGCCCGACGTTTTTCATGTGCCAGATTTAGGAGTAAATATAATTTCCTCGATGCAACTGGCACAGAAAGGTTTCATACAGCGTATGGAAGGAGACTTGTACATAGTAAACAATAAGAATAGGAACTTAGTGCTGAAAGGAGAATCGAGTGTATATCATGCAAAAGTAAGAATGTGTCAACCTAAACAATGTTCATTTGTGAATAGTGAAATCAACATGACTAAATTGTGGCATTAGAGACTTGACACTTATCCTACAGAAAATTGGATTTGATTGTGAGGTATAGTAAATCCTTATGAGATATAGTAAAGAAAGTTCAACAACTGTTTGTGAGCCGTGCAAACTTGGAAAGTTAACGGACAAGCAACATAGAAAGTTGCATCATATCTAAAGTTCGAAGACTATGGAACTAATACATACGGACGTATGTGGACCGATAAATAATGCAAACCCTTATGGAGTACAGTATATACTCATGTTTATTTATTAAAATCGAAGGATGCTGTCGTAAAGACAACTAAAAATTTCATAATGTTTATTGAAAATCGAATGAATAAACACGTAAAAGATATAATGTCTGATCAGGAAAGAGAGTACTTGAATGATGATCTAAGAAGTTTTTTCCAAGACAAATATAATAAACATTATCTATCCTCAACATATACTCCTCAAAATAACGGAATTGCAGAAAGGTACAATCGTACTATTCTAGATACTGCAAGAACTCTATTAAATTACCACTTAGTTTTTGGGTTTTTGCTGTTGAATGTAATAACTACATTTTAAATAGCACTACTCATGAAAGTATACAAACAAAATTCCATGTAGATTGGAAATCAATATGATCCAAACGTGAAACATCTTAGGAAATTAGGCAATGTGGTGTATAGTCGAATACCAAAAGCACGAAAAGCAAATAAATTTCAGGAGAGAGCTATTCGTGGAATACCTGTAGGATACTCCCCGAAAGTAAGAGGGTACAAAATATGGCTACCCGAAAAAAAAAATTGAAAAAAATGGTAACGTTTTTGTAAATGAACAATTGTAAAGGACAGATTTAATGAGAGCCAAGGAAACAAAACTTGAAGAGTTTAATAGAGCTTTTACAACTGTTGATTCCTGTAATGAGAATTTGAGTAAATCAAGTGAAGCTGAAAATGAACAAGAAAACAAATGCAAACACAATGACGATTCGGAAAGTTATATTGATGAAACATCAGTTCAAGAAGATGACATGGTATTATGATCTGGAACATTTACAAGATCAAAAACGTCAAGTATGAAAACCTTTTTTTTTTCGTGTGAAAGAGCCCAATAGTTATAAAGAAGCATTCAACAGTGAGCATCGCGAACAACGAAAAACAGCCATTGAGGAAGAATTATCAAGCCTACACTCCCGTAATACTTGGAAAAAGGCGCAAATACCAACACATGTCACACCTTTATCAACAAAGTAGATTTTTTGTGTAAAATACCACCAAGACGGAAGTATAGACAGATTTAAAGCTCGACCTATTGTCACCGGGTGTGTTACCACCAAGGACAAATTCAAATTATTAAAGAAATACCTATGTTTAATTAATGATGACGGATCTAAATGCAGATATTGGCGTTCGTGCTGGGCTCGTGAGTTTCCTGCCAAAAATCATCCGGTCATCGACCCCGAAAACTAATATATGCATAAAATGTTATTAAGACACAAATCTGGTTTAGACACTCCCTTTCTTTCTTAATCTAATGCTTAAGGAGATTATCCCGGTTAGATGCCGAGTTAATAAAACAATTAAACGAACACTTAAGTAACATAACAATTAACTAGTTTATTTGTTCTTCACAAGGTATCCTAAACAAATACAATTCCCCAAAAATCAAAATTTCAATAATTTGAACGCCCCACCCCCAGGTGTACACCTTGACCTAATAAAATGACTCATATATATATAGTATTGTACACACAAAACAATATTAATATGTCAATACAATGAAATATAACTGGTTTCCTACAAAATAACTTTCAACTAAAATTAGATTTGTTAAAACACCCTCTTGTCTGAGAGGAAATTACTGTATAGATTTCACCTTCCATAAAGTTTATCGTTTCACACTAAAGTTTGTGTTATAAACTATTTTCCCGATTGTTAGGGATTACACTTGTGATTAAAATGCGACAGTTCATGCAAAAGTGTCTTTCACGGATGCATTTTAATGGCTTTACAACCCCGTGCGAATATTAGAGTTTTGTCACTGGGAAAACATGTCATTTGAGACGAACCTTCATAGATGACCACCTGCATTAATCACTAATGTTTAAGTATGTGAAGCAAAAAGGAACACTGGTCCGGTTGATTTTCCTTTAGTTTCAGGGACTCTCCTATCAAACACAAGTTCACTTAATAACTGGAATCCCCTGATATATTTCACTATCGGTTGAAGCTTATTCGGTTTTAGAGTTCGTTGACCTAATGTTGCGTGAAAATGCTACCTTCCCCTCCAAAAGCATCGGATCTGTTTCCCCGTCCCGTACTTGCTTCATGTCGGCTTGAACTTGGGGTTGGTTTCCCAAATAAAACAAAGCTTTACTTACAATGATTCGTCTTAACTTGCATTCGCCGACATAACCCTGGCCTCTCTGCGGAAAGGTCGCCAATGGCTCGCAGTTCCTTTCGATCCATGGCGTGGAACGGAAGCATCAAAGCCTTGCCTATCCTCGTCTGAGACATATCGTCCCACTAAGTCTTGGCGCACAATTCGGGTCCATGTCCTCCCTCTGGGATGGCAGATATTTTCCTCTTTCTGTGTCACACTTACTGGCTTTCGCAGTGGGTAGATCACCCAGCCCCTTCAGCCATTCGCTTGTTAACTGCATCAGTCAACTGCATCAGTCGGACGAAGCCTCCGCTTTCGAGACCGTTCGATCATCTCCTTCCTTTCAACTGTATCGTTCCCTGAGCCCTGCCCTGGATGGGACAAGGTCGGACTAAAAACATGTCCTCACATCGCTGTTCTCGCCGGCTCTCTCTCAACTGTCTGTGTCAAAAAACCACCAGAACTCCCTTTCTCACTTTTTTCATGCCAAAAAAACACAAATCACATTTACTATTGACCAGTGCAAGATCGTTGATCCGTCACATGACCACGGTCATTTCCCGCCTCAAGTTATCGGAGCATTTCTTCTCCCGGAAATAACTTTGAAACTTTGTTTCAATTCTCGCGTTTTCTCCATGCTAACACTGTATTTTTCACACGTTTTCTCTCTCCTTCAATTTTATATATTGAGATTTATCAATGAAAACGGGGAATATATAAATAAATTACCAATAAATACAATATAACTACTTTATAAACACCAATAATATATATATATAATGTGACAATACTCATATGTCAATTATTATAATACTCGAAATATTAGAATTTTAGTTATACTGTATTATTTGTGCCTTTGCAAATGTCAAAGAAATGTCAACTAAAAAAAAAAAAAAAAAAGAAATTTTTTTTTTCCCGAAACATTGTTTTGTAAAGCTAATGGCGGAAAAACTTCGTTAGCGTTAGTTTAGTCATTATTAGTAATTTTATTTTATTTTAGGCTTTAATTTAATTTTAGTCAGAATCTTAAGAATTTTAAGGAATAAATCTTTAAGTCTTAAAATGTTAGAATTTAATATGATAATTTAGGAGTTTAGATTAATTTTAAGATATTTAAAGGATTTAATCTTCATTTAGCTTAGATTAGATTTAATTTTTAAAATAAGAAATTAATTTTCTTTTGCTGAGCTTATTTGAATTTGGAAATTTCCTATTCTTAGGAATTTCCTTGTGGCCATCATTCCATATTTGGAATTGTTGTAAGCATTGTAATTCTATTGGTTAATTAGCATTATCACCCCATGTGAGGTAATAATGAGATAATCTCCCTTATTTGGGCAGATATGCAATCCTGCTATCCGAATGGTCTGTGCGACGCGTGACGTCACACAGCGGCGCTCTTAAAGTTTATTTAACGGGGTGTTCGAGGAAGATCTCTCTCTCTCGCAGCCGTTTTGCTCTCTTAACCTTTGCTACAATGCGCCTGGCCTCGTCGACCACCGCTGGTAATGAATGGGCGACCGCGTCTCAAATTCTCGACGCGTTTGTTAGAAATAGGGCGTGTTAAATCAAGTTATCTTTAGTTAGAATAGGCAACCCGTGGATAGCCTACAATTTGTATAATTTATTTGTGCGAAAAATTACTGAAATTAATTTGCAAAATAAGGCTTGCAAATTTTGTGTTCAATGCACGTGTACACCCGTGCAGGATTCCACAAGCTATTTAGTGCTTCGTAAGTGAAATTTGTGCTTCGTAATTTAGTTATTTAGTGCTTCGTAAATGAAATTTCAGTGCGTCATAATTTAACTTTATGCTTCAAGTCGTTCTAAGCCATAGCTTCGTCGAAATTGTTATTCTCAAGTGAAGTGACATGTTATTATTTGCAGTGTTGAATAAAATTGTTAAGTTTAATTAATGTGGTGAATGCGTTGTGCTTCTTTGTGCGTGAACGTGAAGTGTGGCTCCCCCACGCTCCGAATGGACTGGGTTAGTTAGGGCGTACCATGTAACGACTTTGGAGGGGTAGAGAGAAAATTCACCGAACGCGCTTTCGGTTGGCGCCCAACAAAATACTTGAACAACCCCTGAAGGACTAAATTACCCCTCAAGAGCAGCGTCCCGTTACAATATATATATATATATATATATATATATATATATATATATATATATAATGAGAATAACCCTTAATGTAAACAATATTTAAAATATTTACTACTCATTTAAATTAGAACTTCAACTCAACATCTCACCATCACCGGTTGCTAATAGCAACGTGGCACTATGGTCAACGGTTTTACTCAAAAGATATACGTTAATTATGATAAGATCTATGCGCCCACACCAAGTATGACAGCATACGTTTGCTACTAGCAATTGCCACAGATCAAAACTGATTTATTGAGCAATGTGACATAAATGCGTGGTATCTGTATGGAGACCTAAATGAAGAAATTTATCTTTTAATGCCAGAGGGAGTTATTTATGATAAAGACAAACATGACGGAGTAAGTTTAATAAAAGCTTTATATGGTTTGAAGCAGGTAGACCGTCAATCATATGTTGAACTAAAGAACAAATTAAAGAATATAGATTTTAAAAGTATGGAACTGATTCTTGTATATTTGTAAATAATTCATCTTTATTAAAGGTTTTAATTATTGTATATATTTGATGATTTTTTAATTATGAGTAAGAATAAAAAAGAAAAAGTCACTACTTTGGAAAAATTAGGTTTGTTGTATAAACTCAAGAAGATGGGAATGGTAATGGAATTCCTAGGAATGAATATCAATTATAACCAAAAGGAAAAAAAGATGGAAATAACTCAAAGCAAGTTTATAAATAACTTGTTACAGTCTACAAATATGCAGGATTGTAAAAGTGTATCTACACCCTTGGAAGAAAGTAAACGTAAAATCACTGATAATAGTAACAGCTTCAATCGACAAGAGCATACCCACTATCATAGTATTATAGGGAGCTTAAACTACTTAAGTAATACCTGCAGACCAGACATCAATTATGCAGTCACCCAATTACCAATAAAAACTACAAATCCCACAGAAAATGATAAAGTAAAGATGAAACGGGTTTTATATTATTTAAAGGATACTAAGGACCTTAAATTAACTTACTCTCATTCGGATGATCAAATGAAGACATACTGTGATGCATCATGGCCGATGATTTTACAAATAGAAAATCCACTTCAGGTTGTGTAATAATGTTAAGTGATGGTCCCATACACTGGCTTACCCATAAGCAGCAAGTAATAGCAACATCAACTTAGGAAGCTGAGTATGCAGCTTTGGCTTCAAGCATAAATGAATATAAGACTTTATGTAATTTACTTCATGAGATTCGAGAAACGAAATATGTTCTTGAACCAAATACTCTTTATTGCGACAATTAAACAGTCTTTAAATTCGCATCAAACAACGTGAATCAAAATAGGAGTAGACATATTGCTATAAAATATCATGTCGTTAGAGAAGCCTTAGAACATAAAGAGATAGAAATTCAGTATGTAGAATCAAAAACAAACGTTGCCGATGGGTTAACCAAACCATTCGGATCGCAAAAATTAACTAATTTCAGTAAGTTATTGAGAATGAAATTTTCAAAGATTAAAGAATATAAAATTAAATAACATTTAAAGCAGAGGGAGTTATGTAGATAATTTTTACTAAAATTATAAATATTAATTTGTAGCTTCAAATATATTTCGAAAGTGTGTACGAAATTAAAATAAAATAATTTTTCATATTAATGAATCAAGAGACATCACATGTTTGTAGTAATAAAATGTGCAAGAGAGCCTTGTTTAGGGATGAGAAGTGTGAAACGGAAGCACTAGATAGAGCTTGAGCGGTTGCCTCGCAATGAGACGAGGAAGAAATCATGCAATGGAGTATCATCGGGGAACACAGTTTCATCGAAGCCAAACAAACAGACGCTAAAGGTTACAGTGATACCGGAGGGACAAACGAAACTGCCGAAGAAAGGACTTTCAACCTTTGCGTCAGCTGCATTTACTATAAGAATTGAGTGTTTACAATTATATGATAGTGAATGGAACTGGACATACGACTGCAAAAATTCAAGTTAACATTCAAGGAAGAACTTAAATAGAATATCGGAGTCATATGATTAGTGAATAATTTAATGCGCTTCATGAATTGTATACGCCCAAATTTCTGAAGTCAAGAAATTAAATTTCAGCATGCCATGAATTTAAAGTGTAGGAACTTAATTAAGTAAATGTACTAAAAGAATTTGAGTGCTTATTGGAAATTTCTACTAAAATTAAGTTGGATAAATAAATACAAATTGTGTTTCAGTGATAGTACTACAGAAAGGAGGTGGTACTAAATTAAAATGCTTCAAGTTGAATATGTGCTTCATTGAATGTGTAGTGCGTTTTGTGAAAAGGAACATTAGTGTTAAAGAAACAATGTTTCGTGATTGCACATTAGCCACTGTGAAAGTTAAGCAGTTTTAAATTGTGTTTAGGGCAACGAGACATCTGAACAAAAGAATTAATAATAGTGTGCTTGAAAGTAATTATAAAGTCGATAATGATGTTTAGAGAAAGAACTGATACTTTATAACTAAGGAACATTTTGTGTATTCTTCATCATAATAATCCTTTTACTGTATAAAAGCAAGAACTAGTATTGGATAATAAGTGAAGACAATTATTAATTAACTTTGATTCTAGTGTGTACATATATTGTAACTATTAAACACAGTGAATAAAAAAAATAAATCCAATGTTTTTTCAATTTTTTGTTATTCTATGTTTATTTTATATTTATTTCTCCTTTTTTCTGACTGCTCATGCGATGGGTCAATGGGGAAGGTGGGGTCCGAAATGTATCCGGCTCTGTTGTGGATGAAAGGGCTGTTCGGAGTGGGCCCCTGTCGCACAGATCATACCTTACTGTGTAATTAGCCAGGAAAACTTCTTATTTATTGATTTATTTGTAATTACAAGAAGTTATTAATATTTTGAACCTTATTATCTATTTGGTTTAATTATGTAGTAATAAGGAATTACAAAATTTTAGAGTTTTCTCTTCTCTTTCTTATTATATGCTTGTCCTTGGTTAACTGTATACTATAAAGTGTATATGTTTTGTCCAGGCACCAAAAACCTGATATGTGAGGGACGGTGCCGTTTGTCTTTTCACTACGACTAAAGTCTGGTTGTTGGGGAGAGATTCTGTATCCCGTAAAACTCCTGTGGATACAGCCATAAGAGACGTATCAGAAGACGGGTAGATAAGAAGGACCCTGGGGAAGATCGCACAGGGCAGTTGCTCTCCAACAGTCGGCGATCGAAGGTCAGGTGGTGGAAGATCAATTACAGTTGGTTACTTTCGAAGCCGTTTCCTAGACTCTCTTCTGTAATGGCGCTGTCCTCGTATTCTGCCGCAGATTTGAGAGATCCGCCGACTTCAGTCAGGGGAAGTCGACAAATGAAGACACGTAAGGCCAACAGATTTTCGTCTAATGGTACTGTATTCTGCAGGATCTGGTCATCTCTTTGCAGAGTGCCGAACGACTGACACCGCTAACTGCGAGAGCCATGGTCATGGCTCTTTGCAGCTGCTGCCCGCATGCTGTCGCCAGCATCCACTCGGGGGCTATCGTCAGAAGGTGAAGATGGGTAGGGTCACGGACAACCGGCACCGCTGACTGCGTGAGTCTTAGTTGTCTTCCCTGTTCTTCGCCCTCTCACCTGCTGCTTTGTTTTTCTCTTAGGTTCGGCATTATATCCAAAGAGGGGTGGCGAAGCATTTCCTTCCACCCCACTGCTTCTGGCACAGCTATCTTTGTTACGACATCAGAAGCAGGAGTTCCTTTGTTTTCCCTCGTTTGAGAAAATTCCTGATGAACTTTACAACAGGGGGAAAATTAGAAGAAAGCTTTTAACAGGGAAACAATAGGCTTCATGGCCTGATTGCCTTTGTGCACTGTACGAGGAGCTTTCTTGAGCCACTCCCGAAGTAATTAAAACAGAGCACAAAAATTTCCTTGGCGCCGATTTGTTGGGGAACAAAAGTAAGCAACCCTATGAATACCGGGACTAGTTCTAAATAGATATATAAGTAGAAAATAATCACAGAGAAAATAGAGATATATATTGCAGAAATGTTATACAGAAGGAATGGAAGCGAGAGGATAAGCGAAAGCGCAGGGGCACAAAAGGACATTTTTGACAGAAAAAAACTCTACCTAATATAACGATAACATGGTAACTAAAGAGAAAACAATGGGTACTTCCGATATATCAAAACAGGAGGGAAAAACGGAATGATTCATTACAAAAGATAAATAAAAGGGAGTTTATTTGATGAAATTTCATCTCCTAGAGATGATTTAAAATTTTAGATTTATATTATAATTGATGATTTATATTATAGAGATGATTTATCTCCATAATTATCTGAAAGATTGTTCTCTTTCAATAGAATTAATCACTTATAAATAAACATCCTTCAGACCCAAGGAATCTAATTTTTCTATAAAACAATCTACGACTTTTCTAATTTGGAAGAGTTTTCAAGTTAACTTTCAATTTTTTTCCAGCTTTCCAGTTTGCTCTTTCTTTCTCCAAATTCATTTTAAAAATTCTATTTTTTTTTTGGTTTCCTATTATCTTCGTTTGATGTTCCCTAATCTTTTCTAGCCAAACTGATTAGACTATTTTAGGCTTCTGATAAGGATCTATATAATAAAAAGGAAATTAAAGCAAAATCAATTATATTTTCTGATACGTATCAGAAGATGTTGGGAAGCATTGTGATTGGTTTACTAATCGCTATTCCTATCTTGTTTAATATTCACTATCTTTTGTCGTTGTTTTTTTATCTTCTTTAATGATGTAAAACTGATACTGTGTCATACTGTTAGTAAAGATTCTTATTTTCTCATACATTCAATTAATTTTGAATTCTTTATGATCTGAAATTCTTTCTCAAGCAGACATAACACAATTGCAATAAAAATGTACTGATTGCCTCTAATTATTGAAGACACAATTAATTTTCAAATCGTAAACTCTTCTATTATTAAAAGCATTACTTGATATCTTACTGTTATTGACATTATTATGCAGCATATTAAAAACAAAAAGAAAGAAAGAAAAATTGCAAGCAAAATAACTCAGACATCCCCAATAGATGCTGAAATAAATATAAAAGAAAAAAAAATCGCAAAACAGAAAGAAGCAATTCTTAATAGAAACAGTCTCAAATTTTTTTTCTTAGAGAATAACGTCAGTAGAGAATATATTTTTATAAGTAGAATATTGTATCCAATAGATAATATTGAATCCAATTACTAAAATCGAATATGCAGTAAATTTTAAAAAAAATAACAATTGTAAGACAACCTCAAAAACCGCATCATCA
Source organism: Thereuonema tuberculata (assembly GCA_023159025.1). Taxonomy (NCBI): domain Eukaryota; kingdom Metazoa; phylum Arthropoda; class Chilopoda; order Scutigeromorpha; family Scutigeridae; genus Thereuonema; species Thereuonema tuberculata. Next base: position 50,934,644 of record JAFIDM010000006.1, read on the forward strand.
GCAATAAAAGTGTAGCTAATTACAAAGTACTTTGTTATACACTAATAATAACGTTAGATAACAATCCTAAAGCATTTCGTTGCAATTGTAATGAAATATTCACTATGCTTTTAATAAAAATGCTTAAAATTTCTATTAATGATTTAGTCACAATTTGATGTTAAGCAATTTCTTTTCCTTATAATTATGATAGGACTGCTTAAGAAAGAATCCAGTTCCCAAGTATTAGGTGAATATAGTATCATGGTTTATCTTATTTCTTACTTTTCCCATCTCTTTATTTCTGTCATTTTGCGTTCCCATGTATCTTTTATATCCTTTCTTTAAGTGCCTATCAGTAACTTTGTATCTATTACTTTTAGTGGTTCGTTGTTGTCACATGGTTTTGTCATCAACTTTCTTTATCACCATATTTGGATTTTAAGACATAATAGATGTTGGAGTCATTGAGATGTCTTGAAGGGTTAAAATGTAGCCTCCGTATTTAGTTTTTATTTTATTTTTAGTTTCAGTTTTTGAAAGTAAGAATTTTAATAAGTGTGTGAAAGTTGGTCGTTGTAGCTTTACCATCAACCTTATGTTGCAGTCGTCCCCAAGGCCTACGCGGTAGATTAACCGAAACCTAGTGTTTACTCCCGAGAATCCCAACGGAGCTTCTTTTGCCATTGTTTTCATAGTGGTAAATAAATGACTTTAAGGGAGAACAATGTGATTGTAGTGTGCTTTCACGTGATCAAAAACCTGCAAGTTGAAATGCTGCATCACAGTGTTTCTTTGGGTGTGCCTCCGAACTTTGGTAAGCAAATGTCCGAACAGCTATCTTTTGTGCCTACGGAAGACATTCCCAGGACCTCATCAGAAGTACAGCATCATGGCAAAGATCCCCGGTATCCAAACGTCTGTGCCCGGAGGAAAACATTCCCAGGACCTCATCAGATGTGCCAATCTTTGGTGGAAAGGTCTCATCTTAACTAAAACGTATTTATGTAAATGTATGAGAGTATCGTTTTGGAGGAGAGTTCAATTATCATTGGAGTTTCTGTATTTTGTTGAATGAATAAAATCATTTTAGTACTTCAAAGACTTGGGATCCCAAGTTACCCCACAATGAGACGGCAATGAGACAGTAAGTAAGAGAACTTTACATTCTTTTGCTAGCAAGCGATCGTTAACTCTCCCCCACTGCCCTTTTTGATGAGATAGACTTTACGAATGAACCGCGGAAAAGACTTTCAGTAATTTTAACGAGAGAAATACTTTTTTTTTTAAATTAATAATTTTATATATATCTTTTTATATGAAAATTTAATCCTTAATTTTATCTGTGTTTTTTGTCTTATTGAAAAGTAAGCAAAGAGCTTTAGTTATTCCAAAGTTGTATGGATCTTAATTTTTGTTTTGAAATTTATTAAATATTATCTGATCCTTTCCATATGAATTTTCTTTTTTCTTTGTTTTTTTTTTTATCATCCTTTTCTTATCTTATTTATTATTCTTCCTGGTTTTTTTTTATTTGTCCTCGTTACAAATTGGTGCAGAGCTGCTTTGTTTTTTTTATTTACCAATTCTTCATTCGAGAAATGATAGTTCATATTCTATTTTCTCGTGAGAAAAGTGGTAGCAGGACGTCGTTTGTTTGTTTTTTTATTAAACAATTGTTCATTCAAGAAATGATAGTTAATATTCCTCGTGATAATAGGAAAAAAATACAGATCTTCAGTTGCTCTCGCTTTCTTGTCAAATATCAAATAAATTTTTAAAGATCACAAATTGACTGGGCTTAAATGCAACTACAGAAACGTAATCATCAGCTAAAACATTACCAAATATCATTATGAAAATGTTAATAACTTTCAATAAGATACAAGTGACTTAAGCTTTGCAAAATGAGTATTTGAAATGGAAGTTTTGGTATCACTGCCTAGATAGTTGCCTACGACAGTGAAACGAATACCTAAGCATCCTATCGTAAACTAATGCTGATCTACGATCCACTAATAATTTTTTTTTTTATTTTTGCAACTGAATTAATAAGAATTTCCAGCAATTATTTTTTCACCTGCATGTTAGTCTTACAGCTTATATTTTTTTTTATTTTAGCAACTAGTGTAAGAGTAACATTTAGGTTAAAAAGAATTATGGTATGGGATTCCCAATTATTGAGGTGGCTGCATTGGAAAAATCTATTCAAGAGCAGGGCTTCCCAAACTTTTATGGACCCGAGACCCACTTTTGATAATGTTAATTTTTTGTGACCCACTCGGTTGTAATGGATATCTTAAAAGGAAGGGTTGAATAAAAAATATCGCTTTACTACTTTTAAATATTTTATTGAATACACTAAATTAATATATAAATTTATTAAGTTGATACATAATGAGGTGTATGTGAAGAAAGGGATTATTTTCTATTTTTTCTATTTAACGCGACCCAACCAAAATCAGCTCGCGACCCACACTTTGGGAATCACTGTTCTAGAGAATAAATCATGTAATTTCACTTCAAATTTGGCAGATTGAGAAGAACGCTACCTTAATTGTATACGCAATATCAATTGTAAAGTTTAGTGCACGACTTGAAATCAAGATTTGGTCTTTTTGTTCCAGTTGTTTGGACAAAATGCTATTAAATACTAGAAAATTGATTGCCCCAAAATTTCTGGTTCAGGCTAACATAGTTATATTATGTAGTCATTACAAAAGTGAAGCTTCTACAAGACGAATCTGTATTGATAGGTTTTAAGGAAATATTGTAAAAAAAACCCGTAAGAGATATACAATAATATTCTTCCAACTGATTAGATGTCAATATGATTTATTAGAAATAAGAATAATCATATATAATAAATAACTGATGGAAAAATGAAATATTTAAAATTTCTGAAAACCACTTTTTACAAAAGAAGAGCAATTGACGCAATTAGAAACCCATATTAATGCAGGTAATGTTTTCACTGAAATTATCTTGAAAAGTATTGTCAAATTATTTTTCAAAGTATTTTTAAATTCAAATAAGACGAGAAATTTAGCTTTTGCAAATATAAATTGAGTTTCCTTAAATTTTGTATAAATAAAAGATGAAATCTAATTATCATGTATCCTAGAAAAAAAAAGAAACACAATGATTAAGGGCTAAGCCCTTAAGTTAACAGCATTTAAGTTAACAGCAGCGTAAGAGAAATGATTTCTCTCAATCGAATGTCTTGAAAAAGAAGCAAATTATCTATTCATGGCGATATTGTAGGAATTAAGAGAATGAAACAAGAATGAATTTCTCGTGAATATGTCATATAGTTATCCTTATAATAAGGTAATTTGTTGTTAACAGAATATCATATTTGGTGTATGGAGCTAAGAAAAACCAGATGCATCGGAATTTTATCTTGAATTTAGGTATCATTTATCTTAAGTTTGCTATTTCCAATTTTGTAAGAGTTGCGTAAAGGATTTATCTGAAATAATAATATTTATTTGTTTCAGATGTATATCAAGTGACAGGAGAATCTGAAACACAGAAAGCTATTGCTTTAATGAGTACAAGAACAGTCATCAGCACTGGAAACTTGAAATAGCTAAGCAGGTTCAAACAACAAAGCAGTTAGAGAGCCTGAGAAGATTTAAACAGTGAAACTGCTCACACCAGCTAAGAAATTTCAACAAAATCAAGTAATAATGAGCAGCTAACTAGTTTTGATTAGTCAAATTATTCAGAGCACCTAAGCAGTTTCAGACAGTCAAACAGTTCAGAGCAGCGAAGTCGTTTGAAATACACTGGTGGAAAATGAAAAATGAACACCCTGAAACCAAAGTTCCAAGAGAATGAAATTTTATTCACACATTCTTAAAGTCGTACACTGTAAATGATCATGCGCACGACGTAATATATCTGTGTACAGGGGATATAGTGTGTTTGTCAAAAGACCCTGTCAGTAAATTATTTACCCTCCGCCAGCAGCAATACAAGCCTGCACGAATGGAGATGATCGTAGAGGTGCAGGTTCTGGGAAATGGAGGGCCACGCACATTCCACCTGGTGGCGCAGTTGGAAAAGGTTTGTCGGCGGTGTTGCAGATCGGGCCAACACCACACAATCGGGGACAAGTCTGGTGATCGTGCTGGCCAGGGTAGTTGACGAACTCCTTGGACAGCTCGAGAAGTGTTTGGGTTTGCACGAAAAGTGTCTGGGTGGGCATTGTCCTGTTGGAAGAGTACATCTCCCTGATTTTGCAGGAATGACAACAGAACGGATTGGATGATGGTCTGAATATATGCTGCACTTCTCAATGTTCCCTGTAGGACAATAATAGGCGAACGGTCATTATAGGCTATGGTCCCCCACACCATGATGTTAGGGGTTGGTCCTGTGTGTCGCTGCCGTTTACACTGTGGTAATTACCACTCATCTGGTCGACGCCAAATGTGTTAACGACCATCACCAGCACCGAGGCAGAACCTCCTAGATGCGCCATTCATTCCTTCAGGTGCTTCTTTCACGACATCACTGCAGACGACCAGCGTGGGGCGAGACGTGAAGGGAAGTCTGGGGAGTGGCATCCGTGATCGTAGTCCAACTTCCAGCAAACAGTTGCAGATGGTCGTAGCTGACACTCCGGAGTGCGACACTGGTCCTACTGTGCTGCGGTCGCCGTGCGATCCGCGATGGCCACTCCTATGAAACAGTCAATCACTCATGCGACAGGTTAGCAACTGCTGATTGGGGCTCGGATTCTCTTCCAAGTTTTCTATACCACTGCGCTTTTGATCATTGCATTTTTGCCTCTACTAGTACCACATGCAAACACAGTGCTTCCCATTCACTTCCTGAGGGGTTTTCCACCAGTGTAGTTTGAAACAGCCAACCAGTTAATAGCAGTATTCCATTTCGGTAATGTGATTACAAAGTGTATGAGAATCTGTAAATTGTATACATGTTTGATTTTGAACTTTCAACTGTAAAAAAAGATCAGCAATTATCCCTTTCAGATGGATTTATAATATCTTTTTCTATCATTGATTTCATGAGGATAGTTTTAAGTACTGTTATTTTTTTCTTTTGCTTGAGGGAGAATCACAGTTGGAACTGATTGGCAATAAGTTAGGAAATACCATATAAATAAAAAAAAAAGAAAATTCTAAATGAAATGGTTTTATTTATCACGTAAAATACTCTTTTTGAACATAAATCCAAAAAATCCTTCTGTCATTATACTTTGCAGGACTCTATAATTTTAAAAATTAAAGCTCAATTGTATAGCACTTAAAATTCAATGTAGTATTTTTCTTATAGAAAATTACATTTTTAATTTATTTAAATATTTTCAGATTTATTTATTGGGTGAGTGTAAAAGTTCTACCAGTTTTTATTACCAATAAAGAAGAGCAAATAAACTCAAAATGAACAGTACTAATTATTGTGCATAATCCCCATTGCTATCTAGGACCTCTTGCCATCTTTCTGGTAGGAGATGAATCCCACGGCGGTAAAATTCCGGCGGTTTCGAGTCAAAAAAAGTCTTGAAGGCAGTTTTCACAGCATCAAGATCATCAAAGATTTTCTGACTGAAGGAATTGTTCAACGCACGAAATAAGTGATAGTCAGTTGGCGCCAAGTCAGGAGAATAGGGAGGATTGGCCAGTAACTTTTAGCCCAGTGATGACAGCAGCATGTGACCTGGCGTCATCGTGAAGAAGGATGACACCACGACGATTGATGAGACCTGGCCGCTTTGCTACCAAATTTGAATGCAGCCTGTCTAACTGTAGACAGTAGAAGGCAGCATTGATGGTTTGGTTGAGTGGCAGGACCTCCCAGTGAATTATTCCCTGCACATCCCATCACACACTCAATAACACCTTCTTGGGATGAAGTTGAGCTTTCGAAGTCGATGCAGGCGGATCAGAAGGGAGACACACAGTCCTACGACGCTTTACGTTACGGTACTTAACCCACTTCTCATCTCCTCTCACAATTCGTGTCAAGAATGGGTCATTTTTGTACCGGGAAAGCAAGGAAACACAGGTGGCGATTCGGTCATCCCGTTGCTTAGCTGTCAGATTATGTGGAATCCAACGATCCAACTTTCTCGTAAAACCCAACTTAAACAGCAGTCTCTCGACCGTTGTCCGGTGTACGTCGAAGGTCTCCGCTAATTCTTGCACGGTTGGGTTCCGGCTGTTCCTTATGGCTTGGTCAATATCGTCCTCTCCAACATGTGATGGCTGTCCACTCCTAGCCTGAACTTGGCAGCTTCTGTCTCCTTCCCTAAATTTAATAAACCTTTGACGACATGTGCTTTCGTCTGTTGCCTATAAACTTGACAAACATTGCGACATGCTGCGGCTGCCGTACTCTTTTTATCGAACTCGTATAACAAACAATGTGTTATATGCTCCTTCTCGCATTCCATGATACACCTTCTGATATTTTTTTGAGATGATTAACTTTGTGAGACACGATGCATTTATATGTGAGGCATCCACACGTTTGATTGGCAGACTATTTACGTCATTACAATGTCGTGTGTGAGGGCAATTCCATTGCAAATTTTCATATCCAAAAACGGGTAGAACTTTTGCACTCACCCAATACTTTCCCTGAATATTAAAGATAATCTACAATTCAAATTAAATTCCTAAGTAAAACTTGAAATATATAAACAATTCATTCTAAAATGAGTCAGAAACTAAAATGGTAGAGATGGTTGATCTGAGTTTGGAGGAGCCTTGTTCCACCCATGGTAGAAGAAGTTAAAAAACGGATTTTCAGAAAAACAGAAGATCTATCAAGCTCTCTGAAAATTGGGTGCCACCTTTGTTTCTTGTCTTTGTTTCAGGTTTAAACCAATTTTTTTTTCTCTATTCTAATGGCTATTTTTGTTTGTTTGAGTTTGTTTGTTTTTTTTTTATTTTTTTTTAGAAACCAAACCAAAAAAGCTAAATGAAAAACAATTAAAAAAACAATTTTGAATTCAGAAAGGGACCTGATTACTTTTGGTCATTTTTATTACCATTCTTTCGTATTTAAGGATAATTTCAACAAAATTTAAAATATATGTACCTCGATTAAATCAAGATTGGCCTTCATAAACGTATTAGGAAGATTAAAACCATCCCTTTTATCTGGATACAAAATGCTTTCTCCTTCAATTGGGAAAAAAACCTAAAAAATTAAAATACTAATCAATATCCAATAATACTCATAAATTGTATTACAGGTCAAGGATAATATTGTTATCAAAGGAAGAAAACAATAAAAAGCTTATTTGTTTAAGACAGGATCCATTTGAGAATTTAAGAAGCAAGAACATACAACAGCACAGCAGCAGTTTTCCTGAAGTAAATTATAAAAACTAGACATAACATTTAACGTGCATTAGAACATTTTTACAATAAAATAAAACAAAGCACATAACTAAACAAAACAAAACTTCACTGAGGCATTTTTTTATATTTGTGCTGGGAATCGGAGACAGTACTGTTTCGAGGTTAATTGACTTCTCGTTAGTCCAATCCGCCCAGCATACCTAGCTCAGTGAAATGGGACAATATGCAAAACAGACAAACACACAAATCAATGACCCCCGGATTAAAAAAACATCAAAACAAAATCAAGAATAAAGATGGGTGGACTGATGACAGATCATTAACCTCGAAACAATACTGTCTCCGATTCACAGCACAAATATCAAAAAATAGCTCAGTGAATTTTTGTTTTGTTTGGTTATGTGTGTTCATTGCTTCATTTTACTGTAAATTATAAAAATTAATAAAGATAACGTCAGATATTATTTCGAATCAAAATTGTGGATTTATAACTAAACATCTTATTTCAAGTTAAATAATAAATAAAAAATTTAATTCCCGTAATAAAAGTTTAATCACTCATCCACAGAAAAATATAGAGATTTCTTTTAAAAATGAAACTAGAAATATTGATAAAGTTCTATTTTTAGAACAAGAGTATCAAAAGTCAAATCAAAAGAGAAATATTCAAGCTGGAAGTAGTTGGTGGAAATCAGCTTTGACATTCTTTGTTACTAGTCTGTTATGGATTCCAAAAGATGTCTCTGGAAGAAATCTGTCTTTTAGAAGCTGAGAATTAAAAAAAGTGAAAAAAGAAATCAATTTCAGTACAGTCACAGCTACTTATCATCTTTATATTTGTAGAAAAATTTATCAGTGCCGGATTGAGAAATTTTGTCAGGGCTTGCTAAACGAATGCATCATACCAAAATTAAAAAAAAAACCTTAGGTGTTTCACAGAAAAATTTCGGGCTCATTTTTGAAGACTTAGAGACTACACTACAGCGTATTTAAAAAAAAAGTCACATGTTTTGAAAACAGATAGTTTTAATCAAAACAAGAAAAAAATTGTAATAAAAGTAGATCTTGAAATAATATATTCGAGATCTTTGTCATTTTAGAATTGGTTATATAAAGGTTTGGTCTGTCTTCCTACTGCAGCCTATTGTCGCCTTCTTATCCGTCATAGTACCTTTACAGTGTTTTAATCAAATGAGGATTTAAAGGTTTGCAGTCATTCGTACAATAATAATTTGTTACCAGGTACTGAAGTTGTAGATATCAATATGAGTTTTTGTAAACAGAAAGAAGTGTTGTATTCGGTGCAGTTTAAAAAGTAAACAATCTAGAGGAAGCCTATTACTCCACGGGAAATGATAAGACATGATTTTCTGCTACCATTTAACCGATGGAAGCAGCGAACAGGCTCACGTTCTCTACGCCAAAAAATATTCAGCACCCGGATACCCTGAAGGATATTCAGCAAGCTATTCCAACGACTTGTAGAAACTGGATAACTGACACCACAAACAGCAGCTCTCATCAGACCTCACTGAGCTCGCGTGCCTATTTGGAAGAGCGGGTATTGAGAAGAGCGGAAGAATATCCTGAAACAAAAGTTAGAAGAATATGAGCAGTCGAAATCATCAATTCTTCTGTGAACTCTTCTGTACTCAATTCGACAAGAGCAGTCACTGTATCTGTATAATGCTCAGTGAGTGCGGCTCTTAGGCCACGAGATCACTCTACCAGATTAGAATTTTAAAAGTGTGTGTTGAAGATTTGCAGTTCACAACCAACTTTCTTTGGTTGTGATTCTTTGAGATTGAAGGCTGAAGGATATGTGGTAATGAATGAGAACCACATTGCGCACTTTCTGTAGTGACACTGACCGTATCTCAACAGGTATTTGTTTTGGGACCTATATTCATTCAATTTTTTTTTAATTCGGTCAATACTTACTGTTGTGAAGTTTGTGAGCTTTTTTTTAAACACTCTGTACATGGGTCTATAGTTGAAGGTAGACGATAAATAAACAACGTTTCAAATTTTATAGAAATTCCATTTTAATGTAATACTGAAAGAGAAAAACAAAGGCAAAACTGTTCAAGCGGAATAGTAAGTTGTCCATGCTTTGTCGGGAGCCACAATTTTATCCTTCAAATAGCCAAGTTTTGCCGATTCAGGGCGATGTTTTCTTTAGGCCTTATAGAATAATTTACAAAAGCAGCAAATTCGTTTTTCGTGTCTCGAAATTAACGATTTTTCAATTTCTTATCAAGTATTTTGGTTGCATCGTTATTTTCTTTTTCAATTTTTATTATTGTTCCATCATTCATTCAGTGTCTAATTCAATGTAGACCGAATTTAAGCTTCAGTTGGCTAGTTAGCAGGTGTGAAAGTCGATGTGTAAAAACATTCTAAAACCATGATAATTGAACTACAGTAAATCATTTGCACAATTAGCATATGGCCCTATTTCAGAGATTTCATCCCTTATAAAAGTTTAACCGGGTTCCAAGATAACCTATATTTTCGGCAGGTAGTAAAAAAAAAGAGATATCCTGATGTGGATTAGAAAAAAATTGTGAGATCACTTCAAAATTTTTCCAGTTCGTACAAAAATCAGTGATGGTTACAAAATAATGTTAAAATAATGTCGAGATCAGGGAATGTAAGACTTCTCACCTGCTTCTGCCTTTCTCCACAACCCTATCACATCAAACCATCCCCAGTATTTGCCAAATATATATTTTAGTTCTAATTGTCGACACCAGGTTGCTACAGTCCAACAGATGGATCTTGAATATCTCGTTTTTTCGTGATTTCACGTAATTTACGCGAGAATAGCCTCTATCTAAGTATTCTCACAAAATGTCTAGAAACAGTGTGGTACGAAGCAGCGCACGGAAAACAATTTTGCAAGTTGAAGAATATTTTCGGAGGTAAGTAATTAAAGGAGGATATCTCATTCCATTAGAAAGAGTTCAAGACAGAGTAGCTGAAGCTACTCGTACATATTTCATACATCTCCCAATTCACGCAGTTATTTATTGGAACAACAGAAAGAAAAAATAAACAAACCAGAATTTACTTTTAAAGGCACTTTTCAGGGACTCAAATTTTCAGGGCCTGGAAAGGCTGTCAAACATACTGATCGTCAACAAAAAAAATTGCTAAAATATTACAAAAACGTTCATTTTAAAAATTTCCTATGTAAACAAAAAAAAATACAAAAAAAAAGTAACAGGATTAGGTAAATACATTTATATAAGACAATCGATTTTTAAATTTAAAAAGCGACATTATATGAACGAATTAATAATCAAAAAGGCACACGATTTCGCATTTATTTTATTTGCTAATCACAAAAATCAAAAACAAATAAAAAATGCATGAATGTTTCATGTATATGTAGAGGAGAAGGTGGTATTTTGTAACCCCACTTTGTCTTTTGGTAACCATGGTTCACCAATAAGCTTGAAATCCAAACTGAAGGCGTAAATAGCTTTAGCAACATCCCAGCTAACTATCCTAAATGGCTAGCTACTATCCCTAAACCAAAAGATATTATTATTTTGTAAAATGTGAAAAAAGTCAAAATCGTGATCCGATGATTGGGGGAGGGTAATTTGGAACCCTTTTTTTTTCATTAAAATTCAATATCTTGCTTAAAAACATGGTTTTATTTATTAAAAATAGATATTCAACAAGGATGGTCAGTTTGACATTTACATTATAGCATTCCAATGGTCTGAAAACAGTTTTAAAGAATTGAAATGAAACAGTAAATTTAGAAAAATAAAAAAAGTTTAGCAAAAACAAAATAAGCAGTTATTGCAGTAATCACATGCATAGTAGTCTTTTTCCGCCCCAGCACATTCGTTGTGTGCCTAGCAACTGCACATAACACATTGTACCCACAATTCCCCTGGTCGCGAAGTTGAAAAAGTCTCATAGCAAAATAGGCATTTGGCATCCTCTTGACGTGGCTCATCTTCCCAAGCTGTGAATTCAAAATCTGAATCTCCAGAATCAAATGCCACAAAGTCTTCTGCTTCAGATGACTCGTCAGAAAAGCTGGCAGATCCCTTTCTCGCAGCTTTTTTTCTCCTGACCATAGGGTTCCAAATTACCCACCACCTTGGGGTTCCAAATATCCCGCAATTGCCATTTTGTATTAGTGTTGATCTACCGTGTAACAACTTGCAGAATAATAACAAGCTTCACTGGTTATTGGCAAAAGAAGATCTGTACAACACATGTGATGCACTAAAACTTAGTTACCTACACTGTAGGAGACACAGAAAATATAAACACTTACCTCAAAAAAAGTTCTCGAAACCGCGTTCTGCAACAAATACTTATCTACGCTTCATCTAACAAGCACCAAGCAACTGACGAGTCGAGCCTGTGGTCGGGAGGGTGAGGGCAACAAGTTACAAGTTCCACCGGGATGGTGCGATACCTACCTGTCAGTGAAATGTCAGGGTTCCAAATTACCGACAGGGTTCCAAAATATCACCTTCTCCTCTATGTTTACATTTCATTGAAATATTTAAATGAATTATAATACGGGGAAATGCATGAGACTTTTGATATATTTTAATATACTTTTTATAAATTTAAAACAGTCAATAAACAACAATAAATTCATTAGATAGCATTTTCTAGTGACAGACATTCAAAGTACCAAAATCCTTGACACCTCCTGAAGAGGCTAATAGCCAGATCTCATGTTTTCCGTAATTTTCCTGTCAACGAGATCGTCAAGATCCGTCTGTTGGACTCTACACCAGGTTGGTATGTGGCGCTATTAATTGTTCCAATTGTTGTGCAACATCATTTGTGTAGTTGCCGTTGTCGCCACCAGGTGCATATGGAGCGCTGTTTCAGGGATTTCACCCCTTTTCAAGTTGATGGGGTGGTGTGTCGAGGTTCCAAGGTATCCTATATTTTCCGCAGGATTATAAAATTTGGTCCAGATAAGTTAATGTGTAAAATTATACAGAGAACATACAAATTTTGACTTATATGTTAAGATTATGTATTCCATAATCTATATTACTAAAACCTTTTGTTTCTCTGTATGTCTGTCTGTCCGGTGCAATTGTTGTGATTTCCAATATTAACAATGTTAGTGCAACAAATGAAAAACGGTGTTTCATTTTTCATTGTTGCGAGGAAGCCACAAAAAAATTGAAAATGAGCATTGATGTCCTTCAAAATGCTGCTTCTCTCGGTAAATAATGGCACGCGCTATCAAATAATGAGTTGATTCAAAAAGTAATAAAATATCACTTTTTGCTCAACTATTCAACAAATCATAACCGATTCTTCTTAGATTATCTCATACTTACCGTCGTTGTATCATCGATAATCTCTACTAACTCATCAAATAGTATCGAAATGGAAAATGAGAAAAAAGAGGAAGGCAGGAGAAAGAAGAGTAAAAGATATTGAGAGGAAACGATGCAAACAAGCGATAATCTACTTCTATTCAAATTCACAAGAAGGCAATTTCCGATCAGACCTTCTTATGCGATGTCTATCAATAAAGTTCAAGGACAGTCTCTAAATAAAGTTGCCATCTACTTGGAGAACGATGTCTTCAATCACGGACAACTGTATGTTGCAATGTCTAGAGTCACAAGTCATCAGAATTTGGTTACCTTCACTCGAAAGAACAGTCCCAATCAATTCATCGCCAAGAAAATTGTATACCAGCTTTGATCTTCATATATAATCTATATCAACCGAACTCTACGTCATCTAATATCCATCTCAGCAGATCTCTTCTTCAAATATCTATATCGATCAATCTGTACACGGGGGATGGCCTAGTATATTTCTAAAAATAAATGTCTATCTATTCATATTGAAGATTTTATTATAAGAGAAATAATTCAATATTTTACAAGTTCACCATCTTTAATTCTTCATACTCCCATCTGTCCTACTGAATAAATCAAGTTTGTTAACATATGAGTAGTAACATCTCTCATAGTATCGTTTAGCCTAATTTCCTAGGAAATTGAAGTAGAACAAATCATCAGTCTCTGTAAGCATGTGTGTGTGTGGGTGGGGGGAGGGTATGTTGTTTCTTGGAAAACACCCATAGAAAATCAAAAGAACCAAAACAATGATACTTCAGAATGAATATTAATTCATTTAATAATCTATTAATTGCATATCTTTTGATATGATTAAATTTAATCGACTTCAGTGTCTGCTGTAAGCAAATCGGATTCTATTAGGAAATAAAAGATTGTATTGCATGCATTCAGCAAATATCCCAAATTCCTTTTTTTTTTTGGTTTCCAAAACTTTAAAAAAAAAAAAGAAACAGAAAAAACTTATGGATACCATTTTGAAAAAAGAAGAGTTTACATTCTTGACAGACTTCTTATGTTACTCGATTTCAGCCTGATGAGAAAATAATATTACTCTCATAGACACTCTGTTGCAGAAAAAATCACGAAGACGCATCCCGTATTAAAGTATTCTATCACTCAATGAATATATAAAGATAAAAAAATAAATACATTTTCATTGCAGAAAAATTGTTTATGACACTGCAGTGGCAACACAATGGTCATCGTAACCGTTATCTTAACAGTTATATAGTGTGCTACATCTACGTATTAGGCCTATATTAATATGTATTAAATCGTTCTTTGGCACCGATACAAACCAATATACAGTGCAGCATGGAGTGAAGTAATAGTCTAAAGTTGTCAACTGACACACTCGTTTGGCGAGATGTTTGGGTTTATGGAAGGTTACGAACACCAAAAAAAATTTGTTCAGAGATTGTTGCTGTGCAATGTATGGTATTACCACGCTGATAAATAAAACCTGCAAGGTGTGACATTATAGAAAATAAAATGTCATGTTACGTTTTGCTTATCTTTCGTTTTTTAAACTACAGTGAGACTTTCAGACTCTGAAGCTTATAATTTCCTTTTAGTTTTAATTTTTATTCCCTTTTTGCTGCCCATCTGTCACGTTTTTGATGTATGGGTTTCCCACGATTTAACGGAGAAACATCTGATGGATCGCATTTCCATTTGCGACTCGCTCTACAAACGCAACGAGGAGATACCTTTTTGAAGCAAGTAGTGATGGGGGATAAAAATGGATCATTTATAATAATGTTAAGCGAAAAAGGTCTTGGAGAAAGCGGAAGGATACACCTTTAGCCACCCCAAAAGCCGATCTTGATCCTAAGAAGGTCATGCTCTGTGTCTGATGGGATTGGAAAGGAATCCTGCATTATGTGCTTTTACCAAACAACGAGACTATAAATCAGAAAAGTATTGCTCCCAATTAGACGTATTAAAGGCAGCCATTGAACAAAAACGTTCAGCATTAACGAATCGGAAGGGCGTCGTGTTTCATCAGGGCAATGCGCGGCTTCATATATCTTTGACAACTCGACAAAAGTTGAGCTCGATTGGGATATTCTACCCTAACCACCATATTCACCAGACCTCGCACCCTCAGATCTCCATCTATTTATCTATTTCGATCATTATCTATTTCGATCATTACAAAATTCCCTTAATGAAAAAAAACTTCAACTCTTTTTAGAGATACAAAAATCGTATAGAAAATATGATATAGAAAAATCATATAGAAAAGTTTTTCGCCGAAAAATCAAAGAGGTTCTGGTAGGACGGAATTTTCACGTTGCCTGAAGGATGGAGAAAAGTTGTGGAACAGAATGGCACCTACATAATTTAATAAATTTATATCAAAATTTAAATGTGCTACGTTTCAATTTTCCTTCAAACTCGGCACGAACTTTCCGGATGACCCAATATTTTGTTTTATTCTCACGACGGGGTACAATGACCTTCCCAAGTTTGTATTTAGGTCACTCATTCTCCTTTCACTTCTTTAATCCACGCCTCCTTATGTAATTGGCTGTTTTTAGGAGAATTTAATTGTGGATTTTGTGATGTGAAATTATAGTTAATACATCTAGTATAAAGAAAGTTACTCACCGTATTTCACATGATATCCATTCTGCACGGATAATTACAAAAAAAGTGCTATTGAAAAAAATAGGGTTATCGCCGGAGTCCCAACAAGGTATGTGCAGTTGTGAAAGTTCAACAAATAAGAATAATCCATGCTACGTTCACATGCGATTGTTAACGGAGCGGATGACATGCTCTGTTATAAAAAAGAAGCGACCACGCTGTTACCAAGAACGGAGTGTGTATGTTTTCAGTGCTACAGAACAGTTGATGTTCAGATGTTGTGCCAAACAAAATGAGAAGGTGAAATCTTCTCCTTAAGTGTTATGTCATCGATGAATATAAGCTTAAAGTGCAAATGCTTATATTCAGTGACTGTAAGTATAGTGTGAATCAACATGCAGATTCCAAGGATGAAATCAGTTCATCATTTTTAAGCTTGTGAAAAGGATTTTCGCAAATTAGAGGCAGCGTCCGTTTTTTAGACAACGACAGACATAATAGGGCTACAACAACTACTTGGAAATAGGTCACCATGTTCATCAGTTCTATGATTCAGAAGCTAGCAGATTCAGTGTTAGTAACCAGAGCCATCTACAGTGAGTTTCTTCATTTGTACATCGTGTTACACGATTGCTGTAAAATAAAGACCGTGAGTACGAACTTTTTATCGTGTTTAGATGGGTGAACGCCGTTACAGAAGAAGCAAGATCCAAGACAAGTGGACTGTAATCATTAAATGCTAGTAAATTTAATTGCTTATGCAAATTATGGCAATTTAGTTTAATCGAGTTAATTTGTGAAAAACTTAAATTTTAGCTTTAAAGTGTTTAAGCTATTTTGGAACTGACTGAGATATAGAACTTTGATCCATTACCAAAGTTATAAGTCTGACGAAAGTTACTGTTTGCCATATTATCGTTAAGATAATATTTATTGAATGCTTAAAGTTTAATTCAATTTAAAGAATTAAATAATTTACATTTCATTTTATGTGTGTGTGTTAAATGTTCGCATTGCTCTTTCTTTATTATTTAAATTTATCTAATTTTGCCTGAGTCTGATCAAACTATTCATTTACGTACTCTGATACTCTGAAACGCCATGCCAGGAGGCGTTACAAGTGAATAAATTTTCCTACATTAATGATATCGGAGAAGTTATTTATAGTAGGTGTCTTTGTGATTAATTAATACAATTGTTCATTTCTTTGGAGACTTAAAG
>JAFIDM010000006.1:50971646-50982895 GCA_023159025.1 Thereuonema tuberculata
AGTAAATACACTGATCTAGCACACGAGCTCCAGAAGCAGTGGAGGCACGATCGAGTACGTGTTGTACCCATCGTTCTGTCTGCCACTGGTCTGGTGCCTCACACATTACACCACAGTCTCAGCACACTAGGACTTCACAAAAACACTTATGCACAACTGCAGAAGGCTGTGGTACTCAACACTACACGCATAGTTAGGAAATTTATGGACACCACCACACATTCCTAATCATTCTCGCACACGTCTTTACACTTGGCAGTATGTGCTTTGGTCCTTGACCCGCCATATTGTTTTTGCTGGGGAAACCCAAGGTTTGAAACATAATAAGTGTTTCGTCTGTGTCAGAGCAGGCGACCACCAAGACTGGGAAACCACGCCAGCGCATCCGATGGTCATCACAGATGAACCAGGATCTTATGCGCGACTTCTACACTGTTACACAGTTAGGGACTCAACTCACAGGATACAGACAGGCACTACACCATGCATTCACAACACGTTATCCATCGTTAGGGCTTAGCGAACAGCGGGTAGCGGATCAGCGACGTTCTATTGTAGTAAACAATCTTATTCTCCCATGCATACTGGCACAAATTAGGGAAGAGGTCGCTGAATCCAACCAGAGGACACCACACCCCACCACACCAGAAGACATTACCTTTATGGCAAACACAGAAGCCTCAGAAGCCTCTACCCCTCAGTCCACATTCCCCAACAATACAACTAATGACATACAACAAGCAGCACATGATAATTTCTACACCGCACTAGCACAATATACAGGCACAGACCCCACACTCAGACCTGCACTCCCCAAAGTACACACATCAAAACAACTCGCCACAGTCATACACCATCTCAACACACACACTATCCCACAACACCTTGACAATATCCAAACATTAGAAGACATACATACAACACTCTACTGCGCGGCACAGGGAACCATTCGGGCACTTGGAATCAAACAACACCACATATCTACCACTGCACGGTCACAAGAATACATCCCCCCTTGGAGACGTCGCCTTGAAGGCCGCATCAGCGACCTTAGAAAAGACATAGCCAGGCTCACACAATACTGTGCAGGAAACAAAACAAAGAAACTTATGTCCCAGGTCAGGAAGATATTCAAGCACATAAACACTCGCCCTCCACACTCAAACCATCATAACCAGGTTCAGGAACATCTCGACACACTAAAACAAAAACTCAGTGCACTTGCAAAAAGATTACAAAGATACAAACAGTGCACTCTACGCAAACAACAGAACAATACTTTCCAATACAATGAGAAAAAATTCTACAGATCCCTTTCATCTCCCTCCACTGCACCCAACACAAACACACCCACCAGCGAGCCATTACATGAATACTGGTCGTCTCTGTGGTCCAACCCCATCCCCCACAATGACAAAGCACCATGGATCACAGAAGAAGAACAACTCGCTGAACACTTATCCTTCATGCCCTTCCATGATATTACTCTCGCAGATATACAGACAGCACTAAAACATGCACACAACTGGAAGGCTCCTGGTGCAGACGGCGTTCAGAACTTCTGGATCAAGAGGTTCACGTCCCTACATGGGAAGCTAGCTGTTGCACTCACTGACATAATCCAACACCCAGAACATATGCCTCTTTTCCTCACACAGGGTATCACTTACCTACAGAGCAAGAACACTGAAACAGCACACCCTGCAAATTACCGTCCAATCACTTGCCTCCCCACACTTTACAAACTCCTTACCTCCTGCCTTACAGACAAAATTTACACACACATCGAGACACATAACATTCTTTCCGAACAGCAGAAGGGCTGTCGCAGGAATTCCCAGGGTTGTAAGGAGCAACTCCTTATTGACTCTGTAATCCTGCGCCAGGCGCGCGCGAAGAATAGGAACCTACACATCGCGTACATCGACTACAAGAAGGCATTTGACTCAGTCCCCCATTCCTGGCTTTTGCGCACTCTTCAACTCTACAAAGTACACCCCAAGATCACGGCATTCTTGGATGCCACGATGAAGAGTTGGAACACAACACTACACCTACGCACCTCCAACACCTCCATCACTACAGTCCCCATTCCCATAAGGAGAGGTATTTTCCAGGGAGATTCCTTGAGTCCTCTTTGGTTCTGCCTCGCCTTGAATCCATTAAGCCACATGCTAGACAACACAAAACACGGTTATAAGCTTACCTCAGGCACTCTGACACCATACAAAATCACACACTTACTCTACATGGATGACATTAAACTCTACGCCACAAACAGTGCACAACTTCCTAATTTACTACAAGTCACAACACAGTTCACCAAAGACATTGGGATGGAATTTGGAATCGACAAATGCAGCAAGCTACATATAACATGTGGGAAGACTACGAATTTGGAGGGTTTTGAACTGGACCATGGGTTGGCCATCCAATCCATGGAAGAGGGAGAGACCTACAGGTACCTGGGCTTCAAGCAAGCGCGCGTCATTGACAACGCAAACATCAGAAACGCACTCAAGAAAACATACTGTGCTCGCGTTCACAACATCCTCAAAACACAACCCAATGCCAGAAATAAAATTAAAGCCATTAACACTTTTGCCGTCCCCACACTAACATATTCGTTCGGCATAATTTCATGGACAAATACTGAACTCGAAGCACTACAACGCACAACACGCACTACATTCACGAAACACAACATGCACCACCTCAAGACAGCTACGGAAAGAATGACTCTTCCCCGCAAGGAGGGAGGCCGAGGACTCATCAATCTCATCACCCCACACGAAAAACAAGTACACACACTTAGGGAACACTTCCACCAAAGAGCACAACACTCCTCACTCCACTCAGCCATTGTCAAGGCTGACACACACTTCACACCCCTGGACCTCGCAAACCCTTCTCTAACACTCACCACTCCCAACACCCACACACAGCAGCTGCGTGAATCATGGGCTCGTAAGGAACTCCATGGCAGACATCGCCACGAACTCAGCCAACCTCATGTCGACATGGAAGCGTCGAACAGATGGCTGATGAGTGGTGAGCTGTTTGGGGAGACCGAAGGGTTCATGATCGCGATACAGGACCAAGTCATTCCCACACTCAACTACAAGAAACACATTCTACACGACGCAAACACACACGACGACAGATGCAGGAAATGCCACACTACACATGAGACGATCGACCACATAATATCTGGCTGTCCCCTTCTGTCCCAAACAGACTACCTCCACCGACACAATCAGGTAGCATCGATCGTTCATCAACAGCTAGTACACAAACACTCACTTATTAAGAACACGGTCCCATACTACAAGTACACACCACAAAGCGTACTAGAGTCACCCTCACATAAGCTGTACTGGGACCGTCCCATTCACACAGACAAAACTATACATCACAACAGACCTGACATTACACTTGTTGATAAGGTCAGCAAACAGACCTATCTCATTGATATTGCAGTTCCCATCAGCAAGAACATGCAGAAAACTCACGCTGACAAGATAAGTAAATACACAGACCTAGCACACGAGCTCCAGAAGCAGTGGAGGCAGGACCGAGTGCGTGTTGTACCCATCATCCTGTCCGCTACTGGTCTGGTGCCTCACACATTGCATCACAGCCTCAGCACACTAGGACTTCATAAAAACACTTATGCACAACTCCAGAAGGCTGTAGTACTCAACACAACACGCATAGTTCGGAAATTTATGGACACAAGCACACATCCCTAACTATTCTTCCAATTTTTTTTTTTTGTTTTTTATTTTTAATACACTTGGCAATATGTGCTTTGGTCCTTGACCCGCCATATTGTCTTAGCTGGGGAATCCCATGGTTTGAAACTTTTTCGATATAATAATAATAATAAGCCCCCATGGACCCTACCTCCTCGCCGTGGGGGCGGGAACTACACTAGCTTTAGGGTAGGCTAAAGGGTCCAACCATCTATGATGAGATGGTTCTAATATGGATCATGCTGCATCGGGTGTGGCGCAGGATAAAGTCACCCGCGTTCGGGGATTAGGCAGAGACCTCCGTTCGAAAAATATACAACAGTCTCCAGCAGGTGTGGTGGAGAAAGTGGCACCCCATCCTGTAGTATGACTAACACAATGCCTGGGCAACACCATCCCGCCCGATCGGTCGGAAGTGTTTCGTCTGTTTCAGAGCAGGCGACCACCAAGACTGGGAAATCACGACAGCTCATCCAATGGTCATCGCAGATGAACCAGGATCTTATGCGCGACTTCAACACTGTTAGGATACTCACAGGACTCAACTTACAGGATACAGACAGGCACTACACCATGCATTCACCACACGCTATCCATCGTTAGGGCTTAGAGAATAGCGGGTAGTAGATCAGCGACGTTCCATTGTAAACAATCTTATCCTCCCATGAATCCTTGCACAAATTAAAGAAGAAGTTGCTGAATCGAACCCCAGAACACCAAACCACGCCCCACCAGAAGACATCATTATAGAAAACACAGAAACAATCTCTACCACTCAGTACATATGCCCCAACAATACAACTAATGACATATTACGTTCAGCTCATGATCATTTCTACACTGCACTCGCACAACACACAGGCACAGACTCCACACTCAGGCCGCCACTCCCCAAAGTACACACATCAAAACAACTCTCCACAGTCATATATCATCTCAACACACACACTATCCCACAACACCTTGACAATATCCAAACATTAGAAGACATACACACAACACTCTATTGTGCGGCATAGGGAACCATTAGGGCACTTGGAATCAAACAACACAACATACCGCCCACTGTACGGTCACAAGAATACATCCCCCCTTGGAGACGTCGCCTTGAGGGTCGCATCAGCGATCTTAGAGGAGACATAACCAGGCTCACACAATACTGTGCAGGAAACAAAACAAAGAAACGTATGTCCCAGGTTAGAAAGATATTCAAGCACATAAATACTCGCCCTTCACATTAAAACCATCATAACCAGGTTCAGGAACATCTCGACACACTAAAACAAAAAACTCAGTGCACTTGCAACAAGATTACAAAGATACAAACAGTGCACTCTGCGCAAACAACAGAACAACACTTTCCAATACAATGAAAAAAAATTCTACAGATCCCTTACATCTTCCTCAACTACAACTAACACAAACACTCCCACCAGCGAGGCATTACATGAATACTGGTCGTCTCTGTGATCAAACCCTATCTCCCACAATGATAAAGCACCGTAGATCACTGAGGAACAACAACTCACTTATCCTTCACTTACCCTGCATGTCCTTCCATGAGACTACTCTCGCAGACATACAGAGAGAACTAAAACATGCACACAACTGGAAGGCTCCTGGTGCAGACGGCGTCCAGAACTTCTGGATCAAGAGGTTTACGTCCTTGCATGGAAAGCTAGCGCTTACACTCACTGACATAATCCAACACCAGAACATATGCCTCGTTTCCTCACACAGGATGTCACATACCTACAGAGCAAGAACACTGAAACAGCACACCCTGCTAACTACCGCCCAATCACTTGCCTTCCCACACTTTACAAACTCCTCACCTCCTGCCTCGCAGACAAGATGTTCACACACATCGAGACATATAACATTCTTTCCGAACAGCAGAAGGGCTGTCGCAGGAATTCCCAGGGTTGTCAGGAGCAACTCCGTATTGAATCTGAAACCCTGCGCCAGGCGCGCGCGAAAAGTAGGAAGAATATCGCACACATCGACTACAAGAAGGCATTTGATTCTGTCCCTCATTCCTGGCTCCTAGACACTCTTCATATCTACAAAATACACCCTAAGATCACGGCATTCTTAGCTGCCACGATGAACTGTTAGAACACAACATTACATCTACGCACCTCCAACACCTCTATCCCTCAAGATCCCATTCCCATAAGGAGAGATATTTTCCAGGGAGACTCCTTGGGTCCTCTTTCGTTCTGCCTCGCCTTGAATCTACTGAGCCACATACTAGATAACACAAAAGACGGTTATAGGCTTACCTCAGGCACTATGACACCATATAAAATCACACACTTACTCTACATAGATGACATTAAACTCTATGCCACAAACAATGCACAACTTACTAATTTTCTACAAGTCATCATACAGTTGACCAAAGACATTGGGATGGAATTTGGAATCAACAAATGCCGCAAGTTACACAACAAGTGGTAAGACTTCGAATTTGGAGGGTTTTGAACTGGACCATGGGTTGGCCATCCAATCCATGGAAGAGGGAGAGACCTACAAGTACCTGGGCTTCCAGCAAGCTCGCGTCATTGACAACGCAAACGTCAAAAATGCACTGAAGAACACATATCTTGCTCGAGTTCACAAAATCCTCAAAACACAACTCAACGCCAGAAATAAAATTAAAGCCATCAACACTTTTGCCGTCCCCACACTAACATATTCGTTCGGCATAATTCCATGGACAAACACTGAACTCGATGGTCTGAAGCTATTATGTTCTTAAACGGTTTAAAGCAAGCCGGGAGAAATTGGTTTGAAACCATGAGAACTAAGCTAATAGAAAAAAAGATTCAAAACCTTGAAAAGTGATCCATGCGTATTCAGATACCCAAAGGATGGTGTCATGAACTATCTGATCATCTACGGGGATGACATGATCAGCATAGGTAAACGAACTCATCATATTCAAGAAATAAAGCAGATTCTGAATAAGATGTTCTCCATTAAGGATCAAGGTGAAATTCATGAATATCTATGTATGGAGATAAAGTATCAACGAAGCAAAGGTTCAATGATTATATCACAAGAACACTTCATTAAAGATCTGTTAACGAAACATGGAATGGAAAATAGCAAAGCTGTATCCACCCCATTTTGTCCAGAAGGAAGAGATGGAAAAACAAACGAAGAAATTCAACTGTTAAATAAAGATGAACACCTCAAGTACAGAAGTCGGATAGGAAGTCTATCTTACATCTGCAATTTAACAAGACCAGATATCGCATATTCGGTGAATAGGTGTGCAGAAAAAAGCAATTCTCCCTTGCCAGTAAAAACGCATCCTACGATATCTAAAAGGAACTGTGTCAAATGTATTGAATTTCTCCAATGAAGATGATAATGTAAAGGCTTACAGTGTTGCAGGTTTCGCAGATCGAGCAAAAGGACATTCAACTTCAGGTTACGTAATTTATGTAGGAAAGTCGCCTGTAACCTGGAAAGCTCATAAACAAAGTTTAGTTGCTCATTCAACACAAGAAAGCGAACTGGTTGCAGCATGCGAATGCGCTACAGCAATCATAAGCTTAAAGAGCTTCTTAAAAGAACTTAAAATACATGATGAAGCAACATCACCAATCGTATTATACTGTGGCAATCAAGTGACTTTGAAACTGATTGAAGACAAATACAATAACCAAAAAGATATCACAGTGAGATACATCCCAAGTGAAGACAACACAGCAGACATTTTCACCAAAGCCCTAAGTGCAGTGAAACATGAAAAGTGTGCAAAAGAACTCGGAATAAAATAGACACATTTCATTCCAAGGGGGAAAAAGTGAAAAAATACAAAAGTGTTGTGCGATTTAAAGTAATCATTGTGGGATACTAAAGTGCTATGATTAGTGAACTTTGGGTTCAAATGAAATAGTGAACTTTGTGTTGAAAATGAAATAGTGTTAATGTGTGATAGATTAAGTGAATTAAGTTTAAATACCACCAAGTGTCATTTAAAGGGGGGGGGGGATTGTGGTGAAATAATTTAAGTGTTTTAAATCTCCTATTTCAAAGGTTACAAAAGGCACTGAATTGTTGGTAGAGGATAAATTAAATATTTATTCTCGCAAAGAACCTGCCATAAGAAATTGGCAAAAGATCGCAAGCAGCCAACAATCAAAGACACGCGCCTCGAAGCTCGCGGCACGCAGAAGAGTTCCAGTGTCGATTGTTGGAAGCGAAAAAGGAGAGTGTTTTCTCTCAAGACAGCAATGAAGCAAGAAGTGCTTTGCTGTAAATAGTGTGGACGTTTGCAACTCAAATAAGAACTTTCCGTGAGTATGTAGTGATAGTTATCGCTAACTCAGCCAGCAATAAAGAAAGACTTTATCTGCTAAAGCATAACTGTAACATTTCCCTCACATTTGGAGATACTGAACAATATTTGATCAAAAATTAGAACAATTTAGAACAAACTCTTCGGATTCTAGGCAGTAGTACTAGGACTTTGATGTCATCTTTGAAACTAAAATACGACGATTTTAAACAAACCCAAGTCCAACCATAAATCAGGAGTCAAAATAAAAAAAAAATGGAAGTTTTGACCCAAATTTTGAATTCGATCAGTTTCTATTGCAGGCAGTTTAGCAAATCAATGATTTTAAAAATAAATTCAGCATCGATTAAGAATATTGTTGGTCACCAAAAGAGCTAGTTAACAAAAAGGGGGTTCGAACTAGCAATTCTTCATTTTTTTTATTACGACAGTCTTAAAATCAAGGTTTGCTTCTGCTTCAGTTGTTTCTCTTCTTCGACTTTTAACCATTCTCACTTCTGCCTCGGAATGCGGCCTTGGCTGCCGGCGGAAACTTCTCTTCCCTGGAAGGAAGACACTTTTGCGGCTTGCTGCTGCGAGGACGAACTGCTTTCTTCTTCCCCGATGGAGACTAACCTGTAATTGACTGTGGTCCCAGTCGTTCTACTCTCCCTTCTTCGTTGGCGACTAACTTGTGGTAATCAACCACTGAAGGCGAACTGACTTCTCTCTTCTCCGTTCTCCGGCTGGAGACCACCTTGTGGATATCAGCCAATGTAGATGAAGTAACTTCTCTCTTCTCTATTCACCGGCTGGAGGACTCACTTACGGCTGGCTGCTTCTGAAGATGATCTGTCTTCTCTCTTCTCCAGAAGACTCTGCATGGCTGGCTGCCACCGCTGAACTGCTCTCTCTCCTTCCCTTTTACGGCTGAGATCAATTGCTGGCGGTTAGTTGCCGCGAAGACGAAGTAAGTTCTCTCTGCTTCGGCTGCAGGAGGACCCACTTGCGGCTGGCTGCTGCCGAAGACGAAGTGACTTCACTGCTCTCTTTCTTCTTCTCCTGCTGGAGACTGATTGTTGGCGGCTCCCTGCCGTGGAGATGAAATGATTTCTTCAACTCCATGAGCTGTTTATCAGGCCGGCAACGCGTCCATTCCCACAAACCAAGCGGACAAAGGAAGCGCTGCCGGAACAGTGCATTACTGAGGGGGAAGGACACCGCTGTGCTGACTGTCATGCAGCAATATGGTTAGAAATTCGAAGACAAATAGAATTTTAGATCTTAATGAATTAAGAGCCAAGCAAAGGAAACAAAAATTACATCAATCTACAACATTATATAAAATATAAGTAATTATATCTTTTTTTTTAAAAAATTGCAAAATGTTATCTCTTTCGAAATTTTAAGCTGATAATGACATCCTTTGAAAACTCAATGATACCTGTAAATAAGTAAAAGATGTTTTATTTAGACATATTTTCTAATAACCAACATTTCTGTTTAGTTATAATCGAATTTCTCTCTTCTTTTGGAACAAAAGACGAAATTAATGATTTTCTTATAATTACACATCATAATAAAATCCAAATCAATATGGCTTCAGAGTAATAAATCTTTCTTCTTATAATGAAATAGATTTTTAGATAACTATAATGTGGTTATCAGTTACTCACCAATTAATGGAGAAAGAATTTTCAAGTTAAAAATAATAATTATCTTTTATTTGATAAAACATTAGACAAGGAGAATCCCTTTTATTTTTCCATATTGCAAATGAAATACAGTCTTTGACAAAAAAAACCAAGCACCTAAAAGACTCAAGCAATCGAGATGCCAATTGATACGTGTCATGTACACTCATGTTTGTAAAATTTGCAAACCATCAAAATGGAAGGTAATTCCTTGCACACTTCACTAATAGTGATACAAACAAATGATAAAGTTTCAGAGCAATGCAACAACAGCACTTGCAAAATAATCAGTATGGTGTAGATAACTGCAATAAGAGCTGCTACCGTGGCAACGAATCAAACAGGCTTTGTATGTGTTCCTGGGGTATCGCCTGCCAGACTGCTTCTATCCGAGTCCACAGTTCATCGGTATGAATATTGATTTACAGTACTTATACTTGAATAGTTTTAACCAATGGGAAGTAGATTTTAGTGATAGAAGCTTACTCTTTATGGGAAAAAAAACCACATAAAATATCACATTAGATCACCTGTTTGAAGAAGTAGTTTCAGTTTTACAAATTAATGACCCTTCGTGAATCACTTCCTAAAATTCTATTTTGTGTTTTAAGAAAAACACATAACGATAACCTACTGGCTTATCGAAGTATTCAAAAGTCATTATCTAATCCAGTAGAATCCAGAAGCTTAAAGTTCAGTATTAGGCATCCTCTCTGTAGATATCACTTGCGAACACGACAACCGTCGATTGGTTGGAAGACCTGAGCAAACTGTATTTGCTATCTTAAGTGAAGTTTAACTCTTTGAATCTTCATTGACCTATTCTTGATCTATGGAAGTTCACTTGATCACCTACATTAAAGTATTCTAGTAACTGGAATCTCTCATTAATCGAGTAGATTCGATCTTCTTAAAATCATGAGGCACCTCACTTCAGTGTAACATTGACCACAATTTCATGATGATCTTCACGGAATCTTTGGAAATCTTCTTCATTAAGATTGTTCTTATTTTTCTTTTTAAAATCAACACCAGACACCAAGACAATGAGAAATACACATCGGCAGGACTTCGGAACCTCTACTGATCAGTGAGATTGAAGTCTTCGCTTCCAGGAGTCAGGCACATGTAATTAATTTATCTCAAATCTCAGATTTCAGTATTTCACATGTAATTAATTTTCGATAATCTCAAACCTAAACTGTTTCTCTTAAGTCAAAGATTTACATCAAATTCATATTAAAGAATTTAGATTTATTATGTATTATTCGCGTTTTGGTACTTGGAGATCCGGTAACTTCACTACTCAATAAGGTACAAAAAACATATGTCAGTAATTCAAAGAACTGATCAACGTTCAAATTCACGTTTTGTGTCTGAGTATTTGTAGAATTGTTTAAGATTCATTTTATAAACTGAATCAAAATTAACCGAGTATTTATCATATCATAATTGAATGTCATTAAATCGTATCTCAATCTACCTATATAAAATGAAAAGTCCTGA
>JAFIDM010000006.1:50982905-50995785 GCA_023159025.1 Thereuonema tuberculata
AAAGAGGATTTATATTTTCGCTTTAAAGTTATCTTATCCATATATAGGTGTATGGCGCCAAACCGCAATACATCTGAGTTATCCGGAGAAGGCTACAGTTTGCTAAGTAAATAAAGTTTTTTGTTTTATGCTATGTGTGCAAGGGTTCCGGAGCGAAGCGACGGTACCCGGCTAGTGGAATATAAGAATAATATTTATTATAAAAGAATCCGCCAATAAGACCTATAAAAACTAAGTTAAGTAGCAGCTATCATTGTATTGGAGGTAATGTTTATATTATTTTAGCTTATTAAACAACTTTAGAATATCGAAAACAAACATAAATATAAGTATTACTTTATGGAAAACATTTGAAAATCATAAGAAATTGTTTTAGGACTTATAACTACTAGTTGCAATTTGTAATTATTCTGTCTGAATTAAAAAAAATAATTTTTATTCTCCTCTCGAATTACAATCTGGCTTAAATTTTTGTTTCGTTCTTCTTTATCCAACCCTTGTAAATATTGACCTTTTTTAATTGGCCAATTAAAGTTCTCAAAGGATTAATGTCTGCAAACTAAAATCAATAATTGTAGATACGGTGATCTCTGAATGATTACCATAATTTACTATTCAACTTCATATATAGTAATTTATAGCTTCCTGGCCCAGAGAATGAGCAATTTCTTTTTAAAAAGGTTTATGGTGCTTTTGATTTATGGTACTTTTAAACTTTCACTGGCTGGACTTTTCGTAATTACCAGTTTCATTGTTTTTATAATCATTATTGCTTAATACTACAAATTCAGAAGACGAAAGAGTCACTGAACAGAACAGAATACAAAGTTATTTCCAAAACAAGTTTTTGACGAGTCCAGAATTCATTGAAAGATATTTTATTTGCAAAGAATACAAAGAAAACTACATTTAGAAGTGAAGAAAGCGGCTCATATTGAACTGCTCAAGAATTGCTCTAATATTTATAGAGAAAGAAACAACTATAACTGAACACAAAAGGTAAGTGTTGAAATATTTATGGGTTTCTTCTTCTTTCTTTCTTTCCTGGCCATCTTCTTTCCTGGCTTTCTTTTTCCTTCATATTGTCTCTTAGACTGAATGAGAATTTCGGTCCAGCTGTTATTTTTCGTTCTTGTAACATGTCCTGCCCATTGCCATTTCATCTTCAATATTTTGACTGCGACATCATGAAAGGAATTTAGTCTCAAATCTAATATATTTCGATATTTCTCCTTTTATCCTTTAATTTTATGGGTAATAAAGATCCCCGTTTTTTTCTATTTTTTTATAATTTATCTATGAGAGATAGACCAAGTTTCTGCTCCATAGGTCATTACAGGAATTATGAACTGATTAAAAAGTTAGACTCTGTTTTAAGGATTAATTTTACTGCTTAGTATTCTTTTCAGTTTTTCAAATGAGCTCCATCCCAATTTTATTCTTCTTTTGAATTCTTCTTGAATTGCTTTTTTATTTGCTGTTAATTTTTCCCCAAAATTTATGGTATTTGTCAACTATTTCAATTTCTTTTCCATTTATTTAGATGTTGTCTTTTTATAATGAATATTTTTTATGACATTAGAATTATTTCTTATTTAATTTTATTTAATGAAACATTTCAATTTGTTTTTTGTTGAATATTTTTGAATTGTTGAAGTGAGTAATTCCAATGAGAAGAATTTTTTTTTGATAATGTGAAAAATGGAATTTCACAGATTTAATACTGTGGCAGTTACTCCGTATTTCTATAATCAGAATTTAATTTTCTTGGGAAGTTTTATGTTAAAGCACTGGAAAATAAAGAATGCTAGAATATCTATTTCAACTGTGAGGGAAAACTGTGCTGAGAACCTAATTATTATCATTGGTGAACTATCATAATGCTACAAATACTGGAACAACTGAATTTCTGGCAATATAATTGCTATAATAATTGGAACAAGTGATATTCTTTAAGTATTTAATGATATATAATGATATACAGGGTGTATCTGAAATGTGCTGCCAAACTTAAAGGTTGTTTTCAATCATGCAAAACAACGAATAAATGTTATCTAAACATGGGACTGGAAATGCGTTATTTCCAAGCTATGAACGATCAAAACGATACAGATGTGTTGGTCTTTACGTCGTATCGTAGAGTCATTAAATTGCTCCTCATGACGTGGTCTGCTCGTTCCCCTGATGTAAACCCTCTGGACTTTTTCGTGTGGGATTATCTTAAAGCTTTGGTGTACAGCCCACCGGTTCCTGACGCCCACGCACTGCATGATCGCATAGTGTTTGGGTGCAACACAATTCGAAGTGCACGTGACATCTTCGACCATGTTCGGCAGTCGATGGAACGACACTGTGTTGCGTGCATTGCGGCCGGTAGAGGACATTTCGAGCACTTTCTGTGAAACTGAGTGACTATACGACCAACACCTCTGTTTTGTTGTATCAATCATATCTTGGAAATAAAGCATTTTCAGACCCATGTTTAAATGACATTTATTCGTTGTTTTTGATTGAATACAAGCTTTAAGGTACATCCTTTATATGACCCTTGACTTAATTTATTCTTGTTACACGGATAAGCCGAAACAATCTAAATGAACTTAGTTGGTACAATTATTGATACGAGAATTTTTATTTAACAAGTTATTTAATGGTACATTTTTATGACCCTTGTAATTAATTTATTCTTGTAGATTAATTTATGTCTACGTTGATTGAATGAAATTGTAAATTCACAGAAGGCTTTAGGATTTCCAATTCAAAGATCTTATTTCAGGAAGGAGTTAGTTTAACTTATGTATTTGACTGGTAGGAGAGACTTAAAGACGTCCATATCAAAAAATTTACATTAAATACAATTAAAATGGAGAATATTGAAGACATTAATTCATTAATTTATTATTATAAAATCTCATTCCAATATAAATTTTGTATTATGGGTTTTTTCTTTTTATTATGTTAAAAAAAAGACTAGTTAACCTAAGAATAGTAATTTTTGTTTTGACATTTAAACGTGGTTAAGTTTGTAATCGAGTGAAAAAAACAATTGTAGTATTTTTGACAATATTTACAACTAAAGTTCAAACTACGATTTAATACTTTTTCTTTACTTAAAATCAAAAGTCAAGAAATTTCATTCTAAATACACTGGAGTCCATCAATTAAAAACAAACAGAAAAATCGTGCTATGTGTTATAAAATGAGTTGGAAATGCATGAAATGTAGATATATGATGTGAAAAGTAATGCAATATTAGGGAAACGTAGACAAAAGAATGGTTTTATCATTGGTTGATACAAATGAACACCAGCAAAATAAGGGCTGGGATTGTGAAGAAAAAGGAGTTTCAGAAATCAATTGTACTGTAATGGCCTCGAAATATCATTCAACAGATGAACTTAGGTGAAGAGCTGTTCGATAATTAGAAGTAGAAGTTGAAAGTAGTAAGATAGCTGAATCAGAAAAACTTCTATTACTTGAAAAACATCTTTATCTTCAATATTTCGTCTTTTTCAATAAAAGATTTCTTCCAGAATTACAGTTGAGGAAAAGGCCTCTGTTTTCCTCCTCACAAACGTTAAGAATAGAACATTTCAAAAATAACAATCTAGGTTTTGAGCAATAAAACAAACTTATAAATTAATTACACACTATACATTTGTCCGCCGTGCTGGCGTGGCCGTGCGGTCTCGGCGGCGGTCTGCCGTGGCGGCCAGTGCGCCAGTACCTGGGTTCGAATCCCGGCAGTGGCATGGCTGTTTCAATTTCCTTTCCTATGTTGTCCAGCCTCTTTCTTCACTTTCTCTTCGGTCTGACGTCATTCCTTAATGGCGTCCTGGGGAAGGCCACGGGAAACCACCCCAGTATCTTTCCCTTGAAATTCTCGGGAGTGTGCTAGGGGTTCGCCATCTTGGGAACACTAGCGCTCCCTGTAACACGGATGCTTCGGATACGAAGCTCGCACTTCGGTGCGTACCGGCATCACACATACATTTGTCCAAAAAGCAATAAACCAATGTCAATCATTAAAAATAATGAAACTAACTGTTGTAATAATTTATAATTATAAATATTACTTATAAATTAGATAGGGATTATAATAACAATTATTTTCAATGATTGGCATTGGTTTGTTGGATTTTGAACAAATATATGGTGTGTAATTAATATATAAGTATGTTTCATTATTTAAAGCATAGATTGTTACTTTTAAATTGTGTTTTCTTAACATTTGTGACGAGGAAGACATAGGCCTTTTCCCCAACTGTAATTCCTGCAGAAGTCTTTTGTTCCATATAATACATTTTGTACATTTTGCCATGAGAAACGTAATTTTTTTATAATCACTTTTTTATTCACTTTATGAGTTTATTTCTATTTTTTCCCTCCACAGTTGTTTTTCGCTTCTTGTGTTTTTTCTCTTTTCACATCTCTTCTCCTTCTTTCCTTTCCGGTATCCTCTTGCTATTATTCCAGACTCTCCCCAAGCATAGTACCAAAAAATCTCTATTTCGCTAATTATCTAGTCTTCTTGTTGAATCCCTTGCAATCCTTATCCTGCAACTTTGAAGATTAAACCCTCTATTTTTTTTCTTATTTAATTATTAATACTATATTAATACATTGCTGACCATTAAAAGTTATTACACTAGGAAGAACGCATCCGATTGACTTGAAATGTGCATGATTCATAGATTATAGGAGCACATATAAATAATTAGCAGCGCAACACATATATAAATAATATAAGCCAATAACGCCCCCTGGAGGCAGTATACGAGAAGAGAAAGAGAGCCGCTGTACAGTATTAGAATTGTTTGCTCGCTGTTCTTGAGCACAGATGGCTTCAGTATGCCTCGTCAAACAATATGACAGCCATATCAACAGGTTTCCGACTTTGATCGGTGGACTTTGATCGGTCGATTTGTGGCAAATCGAGACTGCGGATTATCCTTCCGAGAAATTAGTGCTCATATTTGAATGTGATTTGAATAAAGAATCGGTGGGTCGAGGAGAAAGGAACTCACCGACGTCAAAGATCACAACGGCTCCGTCACACAACTGAAAGATGACTTTGAAAATGTCAAACTTACTCACAGATAGACCATTCTTTAGATACTGTTTGAGAATTTTCATGTTACAAAACTTTCTACGGAAAGGGTTATAATAGACTACAGCAACATTATTTTAGAAATCATGACAATGAAAGTATAACGGCCCAAGGTTGTTACATCTTTCTCCCTCCCCTATCCTTTGTTTTGATTACCTTTGTATGAAAATACCTTCGGATATATTTTTCTTATTTCTTCATTTCTCCGGTACCTTGTCTAAACGCTTCTTTGTCTTCTCAAAACAGATACCTCCCAGATGCTTTTGTGAGGCTCCCTCGAGCTCACTTTTCTCATCTGACATCCATTTTATGAAACTTTCCTTTCTATTCAGTTTTATTGCCTGACTTTGTTTTTTCCTTTGTTTCGGCCTGTCAACAGATGTTTTGTAGACATGTCGGCGTCTTCTGCTTTAGGTGATGTCACTCCGGGAGGACAGTACTTATAAAACAATAAGTGCTAATAATACAGTGTGAATGGAGCGTCCGAGAAGGGAGGCGGCCAGCTAATCTTGCCACTCTCCGGATGCCTGCTCCTACCAAAGGAAGAGAGACTCTGTGCCGCAGCGAAAGCCGCTTGACCCATCGCGAGAAGAAACTGGCTAAGGTCCACTGAAAAGGCTAGACTCAGCAATAGTTCGTAGCCCCGAGGATCTCGTTGCGCCTAAAGAGCGTTCTTCGAATATTCGGGCTTGCGTAGTGAAAGTGCATTGCTGCAGACTAAAGCTGACGATCCCTCCTAGGTTACCTGTCCAACCGGGAATGCTCTTTGAATGATCAAGAGTACAAATTGAACTCTGACACGATTCACAGCTTCAGAGACTCCCACGAAGTGTGCATCATCATCGGCGGACACTGTTCTGTCCAGGCACCTCAGAACGCCATTTTAGCATTTGCCATGTTAGTGTTGTATTTTATGTATATTATCTACTTTGTTCGAAAACCGGGATAATGTATACTCTCCTTATTCTCATCTATCTTTAAATATTTATTACTCTTTATTAAATCTCTTTTGTTTTATAAACTAGTTATCTATATTACTTATTAGCTATAATCAATTTTAACTCAATAATTTGTTTATTGTTCCTTGATCCGGCCAGCTTTGAGAAAAAGCGCTGAGTTAAGTGGTGGATGCCCCTGATCGGTTTCATCGGCCACCCATCGATGTCATCCTTCAGACCTGGCTAGACTGCGTGGTGCCGTCACCAGCCCTTTCGGTTTTGTTAACAAAACAGTTCACCATCCTCCCCTCTAGCTTCACAGACAATCACCGATTCTTCTCCCTGAATCCTTCCCTTATTTCTAAGTCCCTTAAGGAGGTAAAATTGGGCTCGGCTGCCTCGTTAATTCAGACATTCCACTGCGTTAATTTTCCTTCACCTAACCCTCTCCTCACATGTACGACTACGAACCACGGCAAAGCGTTACAAAGGTAGTACTTTGAAATATCTACTAGATTATACAAGAATGCAGGCACATGCATAGCTGGCTCATTTACGTGGAACGAGTAGAGTCCAAAGGAATTCATTATTATTCATAGCTATCAACCCTTTGTATTTTTCTGACCTCCACCATAAATAGTAAATTTTGATGACGGCTCCACAGAAGCACGAAATTCCTGATTGCCTCTCTATCAACTCTTTCTCCTTCCTTTATCCTGGTGTTTTTCCCCCTCGACTCCTTCTTCCCCGTTTGATTCAGCCCTAACTGCACTGAAGCCTTCTTTCATCATCTACTTGTTTCCTTATCAGGGACTATCCCTCTCCAGAGAGAAGGTTTTTGCCTTCTTCTTCCATCAGAAGCTGTCGCTCTCACCTGCATTTTCTCTCGGGAGAAAATCTCTCCCCTCTCCTTGCTTGCTGCCCAATTTAATTTTACTATTCGTTCATTCACTGATAACTTTTTATTTATCAGATATATTTCTTTATAATTATATATTTATATATTTCGTTACAAATTGCTCTTTTGGCACTTCCAGATCCATTTATGTATTTTTCGTTGCCTGTTCCTTTCTTCTTCTTTCTGTCAATGCTATTATTGTCCCCATTCTTTAATTGTCATCATCATCAATCTTATTCGTCAATTTTTGAGTATTAATTTTCCAATTCTCATAGTCCATTTTGAAATTTTGTTTGTCTGACTTTCCGTTCATTATATTCCATCTGAGGTTTTTAGCAATTATAATTTCTTTCAAGTGATAGACAGGGGAGGGTCAGCCCATCGTTCTAGAACCAACCTGAAAGATTTGTTGATTTACAACACGCTTTATTTCCTTAAGAGGATTGATTACCAAAGCTAAGGAGCTCGGTTATGGTGTTTCTTCTAATTTGCTCCTAATTTGTGTTTCTTCTGCCTCTTCAGCTATTGGAAAACAATCCATCCCAGAGGTTGGCAGAATATCACCTATACAAGACAACGGCCCTCACTTGATATTGATGTGTGGTAAAAAGAATGACAAGGACTAGCGTCAGAGTTTCAACACTTCAGCACAAACACTTTATTTACAATTTATTAACAGGTTATATACATATTCGGGGTATTCTCAGAATCTGGTCGAGCTTCCTTTTTGGTCCGTCACTGGCTACTCGAAGCTTTCTATTCTGTCCATCACTTGCAGAGAGAGCTTGCCACGTAGCCGATTGGCCTTTTGGTTCAGCCAATCACAGGGCTATTTAACTGACCAATCGGGAAGGCTTTTCGTCTTTGCATCAATATTATCAGCCGGGTCAGCTGCATAAGGTTTTTTGAAATTATTTATCATTCTTATTTCTATTGTAGAATAATGGAAAAAAATATTTATACTTGAATATTATTATTTCTATTGTAGAATAATGGACAAAAATATTTATACACAAATAATAAAGAGTCAAGCAACATCCAACTTCACTCTATCGACCTCCCTGTTAAAGTGTGTGGGTCCTTTTAGAGTTGTTGAAGAACTTCTTTATAATCTGAACCGAAGTTTGCATATCAATAGACTTTCATCAAATGACACAATGAATTGTTTTAATATATACCTTAATTGTTATATATTAAAACTAAATCATTAAAATAACATATTTGATTATCTTTTGATGTTCTTACACTTAAACTATAGGTTACTGTTTAGTACTGCCAATGTTCTGTGTCAGTAATTGAAGGAAAGAAGATTCCATTGATCGACATCAAATATCCTTTTTTAAGAAATTATTTTTGTATCTGTACATCTGGGTTTCTCCACTACATAATATAGGACATTTATAAAGTATCTTAGTGTAAAGTATCAATGTGTTAATCAATGTCCAAGTTAATGCATTGATCAAAATATAATTTTCACTGATAAGTGATCGCCACGACAGGCCTATGCAGGTCCAAGGGTTCGAGAGCTCGCGGGAGGTAAGGCTCCAGGCGTTTCTTGACCAACAGGACTAAGTTGAGGTCGGGTGGTCAGCCCGACGCCTGCCCGCCTTTAACTCCCGGGAAAGAAACCCGGTACCCATTCTACAGAGGGCTGGGTAGGCCCTAGGACCCGTTTGGAGGAGAATGGAGCGTGGAAAAATTCCCGCCCTCCGCCGAGACCGGGAATCGAACCCACCACCTCCAACCCGCAGCCAACCGCACTTACCCGCTCGGCTACCGGGCCCACAATTTTCACTGATGTCTTCTTCATTTCTATTGGTGTTTATAGAGTTGTTCATGTGACACTTTATAATGTGAACTAAACTTAACACCAGGAATTAATCAAATTGATATTGAGGACAAAACAATGAAACATTTTCACATCAAAATTTATATTTAAGAGTTAGATGTCCAAATCTAATTCCTATTTTCTAAAACCTTCACAGGTCAGTTTCGAATATGGCCAAACTCCAAAATATTAGATAAATCTTACAAGTTAGAAAATGATCTGTATCCAATTTCATATTTGACAATTTCTGAAGAGTTTAAAAATTGTACATCTGGGTTTATACACCAGAATATGGGGCAACAAATATTTATGTTGAAGTAAATAATGCTTCAATAATGTCTAGGTTCATATTTAATGCATTGAATATGGATCACTTACAATTTGAACCAAAATTAAGAGCAGGCACTAATGAAATGATACAAAATAAATTATTGTAGATTCAAATCCATAATTCCTAACTAAACATATTAATTAACTAGAAAAGCCATCGATTAGGCCTACAAAAGGAAGCAATATGCCAAAGGTAATATCTTGGAGGGATTTGTAGCTGTGATAAGAAGTTTATTACTGATAACAAAGTTTTACATTATGAAGTAATAGAAAGTCAGAAATTTCTTTTTTCAGTAATTTTGAAAAGTAAAAAGAAGAAAGTTGATTAATTAAGGCCTAATTAATGGAAATTTATAATTACAATCTACACTCACTTCCAAAAGTTTAGCTCGGAGAGGAAAAATAATATTTTCCTTAAGAGATCTGAATTAAAGAAGCTGAAATTTGCTGCAAAGGTAGAAGGAAGTATGCAAATTATATAGGTAACAGCCAATCACGGTTTCGCATCGAGAAATATGCAAAACAGGCAGTCGTATAAGAAGCCGGCATTCTGAAGGGTGGCAGGAGTTGCATGTAAGTGCTGATGAAAGGTGTTAAGAACGTTCGTACGATTTGTTTTCAAGCTAGACGGGTTTCTATGGCTTCCAGAAGACGAATGGAAGATTCTGAGCGCCGGCGGACTGTCGGACGCATTGAAGCAGAACAGTCTAAAACAAATGTTGCTCGTTTCTTCGGCGTTCATCATTCCGTCATTTCACGATTCATCATCAGGTACTAAAGGCACCGCCTTGTCGCTGCAACCATGCTCTTCTGTCCTCGGCCGTTCTCTTTAATTCACAATAGCTTCGGAACTCCAGAACCCTTTGTGTGTCATCCAAGAATTTTCTTCTTGGTCTTCCTCTTCCCTTTTTTCCTGCAATTTTCCCTTCCAGAATAATTTTTAGAAAATTGTTATGTCTAATCATATGTCCCAAAAATTTGGTTTTTCTTTTCTCAATATCCTGTAATAATTTTTTCTGTTCTTCCACCTCTTCCAGAACTTTTTGATTTGTCTTCTTATCAGTCCAACTAGTTTTTATCACTCTCCTCCATATCCACATCTCAGCTGCCTGAAGGCGATTAATATCTTGTTTCCCTAACGTCCAGGTTTCACTGCCATACATCAGGATGCTCCATAGAAACGTTTTTGCAAAGGCCTTTTTAGTTTCAATATTCAGATGGTTTGATGTCAGTATATTTCTTTTGTTTTGGAATGCTTGTTTCATGATAGCTATTCTTCTTTTTATTTCCTCAGAACTTCTGTTATCATCTGTTATGTAGCTTCCCAAATAGCAAAATTTTGCTACTTGTTCAATGTTATTTCCTCCTATTTTTATAATTGCTTTCGTTTTCTCCTTATTTTTTTCAACTATCATTACTTTGGTCTTCTTTGTATTTATTTTTAAGCCCCAATTTTGTAAAGTTCTGTGTAGTAAATCAAGCATTTTATTCATTTCTTTTTCCGAATTTCCCAATACTGCAATATCATCTGCAAATCTTATGCAATGTATCTTTTTTCCATTTATACTAATTCCTTTAGATTTAGCTTTCATAGTTTGGATTGCCTCCTCGATGTATAGGTTAAACAAATATGGAGAAAGTGGGCATCCCTGTCTTACTCCTTTCTTAATTTTCGCTTCAGTTGTTGCCCCGTTGCAGTGAATGAGTGTACTTTGGCCCTTATATAATTGATAGATAAATCTTCTATCTTTCCAGTCGAATCCTTTCTCCTTCATAATTTTAAACAAATATTCCCATCTCACTGTATCAAATGCTTTCTCTAAATCTATAAATGTAATATAAATTTTTCTATTCCTTTCCATGCTTCTTTCCAGAATCATTCTCAAAGCGCAGATTGCTTCCCTAGATCCTCTACCAGCGCGAAAGCCAAATTGATCTTCATCAAGATATTCATCAATTTCACGATTATGGAAACAATTCCAAACCAGCCAAACAGTTGTGCGAAGACCTGTAGCCGGTCGTCCAAGGGTTACGACTCCCGCGGAAGATCGATATATTGCTGTTGTAGCCAAGCGGAATCGAAGATCGAACTCCAAAAGCGTGAATGTGATATTATGGTTTTAGCGGCCATTAGTAAGACGATATCTGCCACTACTGTTCGTCGAAGGCTACACATAAATGGTCTGTACGCCCGGCTATCCCGATTTTGTGTTCCTTTATCCGTCCAATTTAGAGGGGCACGATTACAGTGGTTCCGCCAGCATGTGAATTGGACTATGTCTGATTAGGGTAAAGTGTTCACAGATGAGTCTAGATTTGCCCTACAATCCGATGATAAGCGTGTAAGGGTCTGGAAGGAACAAGGCACACTTCAATCGACCCCAGAACATCACCAAACATCATGCATTCCGCGGTGGAAGCATGATGGTCTGGGCAGGGATTTCATTGGGATATCGCACCGACCTGCACATCTACAGGCGAGGTTCTGTGACGGCTGTACGGTATCGAGATGAAGTCCTAGACCCCATTGTGAAACTGTACGCTGCAGCAGTTGGTCCTTCTTTCGTTTTTATTGACGATAATGCGCGTCCCCATAGAGCTGCAATCGTTGATGACTTTCTGGAAAGTGAGTGGATTGCGCGTATGGAGTGACCGGCTTACTCGCCGGACTTTAATACAATTGAAAATCTTTGGGATGCTCTCGGCCGTGCTGTATGTCGACGTTTCCCACCTCCAGCCACTCTCAGAGCTTTAGAAACTGCCCTACAGGAGAAACGGCGATTATTGTCACCTCGTAACAAGCATGATCACACGCTGTAAACTTTGTATGCAGGTGAGGGGTGCTCACATACCCTATTAATGTCGTTTTTTATCGTTTGTTTTGAATTTATACATCATTTTGTTAATGACGCAAATCTGACGTCATCTTACAATTTATGAAAATTCAATATTTTGTTTATCTCTGTATGTAATTCTTTGTTTTGTTTCATGAATAAAGATAGAGCTACTTACTTGCAGCATTTCATGTCAATCAAATCAGTACTTGTCCATTTTTTCGCATTTTACCGCTCCGTGCTTAACGTTTGGAAGTGAGTGTACTTGTAATGAATCTGCTTGAATAAGAAAGCATTATAAATATTATTGGTCTTATTTTTTTTTAGTTTTTCTGTTTTACTTTGACATCTTGTATATATTGATTTTATGGTTTTCAAACTCTTAAGTTGTTGCTGTAATATTATTATGTGTAAGTTAACAAAATATGTGTTTAAGTTTGCATTGTAAGAATGGTTACTACAATTTATTATTCAGAATGATTCTATAAGTTTTAGATCACAAATCAGCACTGTAAATTGTGACAGGAAATATATTACTACTTCACACATCAACAATTTGTTTATGGAATTTTAAAAATTTCAGCGCAAATGATAATGTTTCTTCATAATTAATCATCATTATGATAATATTCCAGACTACAAATTCGAAAGTCAAGTCATTGAGAAGAATTTAATCTAAAACGAGACTTCTAACGAGTGCAGAGTTCATCAAAGAATGATATAAACTATTAAAAAATAATGATAATATAACAAAGTCCTTTATAGAAACAATTTTAAGAAAAAAGGACATCTTTTGAAAAGATAATTGTGAATAACCACGAAAAGTGTTGAAAAGTAAGTTAATTCATTAATAAAATGAATACTAAATTATATGAAAAACAAAATTAAACATTAAAAATGACGACAAAAAAAAACAAAAAATCCCAGAATTATTCTTTTTTA
>JAFIDM010000006.1:50996185-51011179 GCA_023159025.1 Thereuonema tuberculata
AGATCTACACTCACTTCCAAGAGTTAAGCACGGAGAGGAAAAATGTTAATTTCCGATAGAGATCTGAATTAAAGAAGCTGAAATTTGCTGCAAAGGTAAAAGGAAGTATGCAAATTATATAGGTAACAGCCAATCACGGTTTCGCATCGAGAAATATGCAAAACAGGCAGTCGTATAAGAAGCCGGCATTGTGAAGGGTTACAGGAGTTGCATGTAAGTGCTGATGAAAGGTGTTTAGAACGTTCGTACGATTTGTTTTCAAGCTAGACGTGTTTCTATGGCTTCCAGAAGACGAATGGAAAATTCTGAGCGCTGTCGGACTGTCGGACGCATTGAAGCAGGACAGTCTATAACAAATGTTGCTCGTTTCTTCGGTGTTTATCATTCCGTTATTTCACGATTATGGAAACAATTCCAAACCAGCCAAACAGTTGTGCGAAGACCTGTAGCCGGTCGTCCAAGGGTTACGACCCCCGCGGAAGATCGATATATTGCTGTTGTATCCAAGCGGAATCGAAGATCGAACTCCACACGTGTGATATCTATGGTTGTAGCGGCCAATGGTAAGACGATATCTGCCACTACTGTTCGTCGAAAACTACACATAAATGGTCTGTACGCCCGGGTACCCCGAGTTTGTCTGATTGGGGTAGCGTTATGCTCGCAGATGAGTCCAGCTTTGCTCTACAACCCGATGATAAGCGTGTAAGGGTCTGGAGTGAACAAGGCACACGCAATCGACCCCAGAACATCACCGAACATCATGCATTCCGCGGTGGAAGCATCATGGTCTGGGCAGGGATTTCATTGGGATATCGCACCGACCTGCACATTTACAGGCGAGGTTCTGTGACGGCTGTATGGTATCGAGATGAAGTCCTACACCCCATTGTGAAACTGTACGCTGCAGCAGTTGGTCCTTTTTCGTTTTAATGGGCGATAATGCGCGTCCTCATCGTTGATGACTTTCTGGAGAGTGAGTGGATCGCGCGTATGGAGTGACCGGTTTACTCGCCGGACTTTAATACAATTGAAATTCTTTGGGATGCCCTCGGCCGTGCTGTATCTCGACGTTTCCCACCTCCAGCCACTCTCAGAGCTTTAGAAACTGCCTTACAGGAGGAATGGCGATTACTGGTTGATCACCTCGTAACAACCAGTCTGCGGTGATTGATCACCTCGTAACAAGCATGATCACACGCTGTAAACTTTGTATGCAGGTGAGGGGTGCTTACATATCCTATTAATGTCTATTTTTATTGTTTGTTCTGAATTTAAACATCATTTTCTTAATGACGCAAATCTGACGTCATCTTACAATTTATGAAAATTCAATATTTTGTTTATCTCTGTATGTAATTCTTTATTTTGTTTCATGAATAAACATAGAGGCTCTACTTACTTGCACTATTTCATGTCAATCAAAGCAGTAATTGTCCATTTTTTCGCAATTTACCGCTCCGTGCTTACCTTTTGGAAGTGAGTGTACTTATAATGAATCTGCTTGAATAAGAAAGCATTTTTAAAAATATTATTGGTCTTTTTCTTTTAGGTTTTCTGTTTTACTTTAACATCTTGTATATATTGATTTTATGGTTTTCAAACTCTTTAAGTTGTTGCTATAATATTATTATGTGTAAGTTAACAAAATATGTGTTTAAGTTTGCTTTGTAAGAATGGTTACTACAATTTATTATTCAGAATGATTCTATAGGTTTTAGATCACAAATCAGCACTGTGAATTGTGATAGGAAATATGTTATCACTTCACATATCAACAATTTGTTTATGGAATTTTAAAAAAATCAGTGCAAATGATAATGTTTCTCCATAATTATTAATTATTATTATTATTGTATATATATATTCCAGGCTACAAATTCCAAAGTCAAGTATTTTGAGAAGAATTTAATCTAAAATGAGACTTCTAAGGAGTGCAGAGTTCATCAAAGAATGATATAAACTATTAAAAAATAATGATAATATAACAAAGTCCTTCATAGAAAAAATTTTAAGAAAAAAGAACATCTTTTGAAAAGAAAGATAATTGTGATTAACCAAGAAAGTGTTGAAAAGTAAGTTAATTAATTAATATTACGAATACTAAATTATATGAAAAACAAAATTAAACATTAAAAAGGACGACAAAAAAACAAAAATCCCAGAATTCTTCTTTATTAATAATAAAAAAAAGTTAAACAGAAATTTAAAAAAATTATTTCAGTCCACAAAATGAATTTATTAGTTTAAAATCAGCTTTTTAGCAACTTCTCATTTTTATTTTGTTTGAATTTATTCCCAGAATGCTGACAAGAACCAGATCCCGTTACGTCTTCAAAGTTTCTGTTGGGAAAACATCGAACAAAACGCCTGAGTCAGATGCAGACAATACTAGAATAAAGGCAAAGGAGAAATTTGCTTTGGGAATCACAGGCTTTGACAGAATCACAAATCCTTATTATGCTTTAAAAATAAAGGCATTTTGGATGATTTCCTTTCTCTTGTTTACTTTTGCTGCAATATATCAAATAAAAAATTGTGTAAATGAGTATTTATTTGGGAAACCTAGTATTGTTGTCGAAATGGCTTCGAAGGATTCTTTTTCTATCCCAACCATGGTCTATTGTCCTCGCTTTAATTTCTCAAATCAGTTGACTCTGAATGTTACAGAAATCGAAAAGATATGGAATTACCAAACAATGGAATTACAGTTTAACATTCAAGTAAGTAATATCCATATTGGTTATTTTCTTTTTTTTATTATGTACTAGCAAAACGATCCGTTCTTTGCTCGGGTTACAAAAACAAATTTCCTAATGTCGATGATAAAGAAATTGCAATTGCGAGATCACTTGGAACTTTCCCAGTTGGTACAAAAACAGCAAAAAACAACAACAACTCAAAAGGGCTATCTATCCCGAAAACCTCATAGAAGTATCTATGAACCATGTTTGCCCATCCACTCACCGTCCTCCCAGTGTACACTCCTATTTCCAGGTTATTGGAATTTTGTAACGTTGTAACCCCATCACTTCAAACCTTTCCTAGTTCGTAAAAAATCATCTGATCATTACAAATCTATATCTAACCCGAAAATTCCGTCGCTATTGTGCACAAGAATATTTTAGTTCCAATTGTTGCACAATACTATTTGTATAGTTCCCATTGTCGCCATCGGGTGCATAGTAGCGCTATTCTACAGAACAATATTTTAGCTCCAATTGTTGCCTAACAATATCTGTGTAGTTCTTATTGTCAAGATTTGTATATTGTCAAGATAATAAATCCTACAATATTAATCTTAACAAATTAGGGATGTGAGGTTGTGTGCATGAATTTCCTAACTATGTTGTGTGG
Source organism: Thereuonema tuberculata (assembly GCA_023159025.1). Lineage (NCBI taxonomy): Eukaryota > Metazoa > Arthropoda > Chilopoda > Scutigeromorpha > Scutigeridae > Thereuonema > Thereuonema tuberculata. Next base: position 50,999,543 of record JAFIDM010000006.1, read on the forward strand.
AGTACAACAGCTTTCTGGAGTTGTATATAAGTGTCTTTGGGAAGTCCCAGTGTGCTGAGGGTGTGGTGCAATGTATGAGGCAACAGACCAGTGACGGACAGAACGATGGGTACAACATGTACTCGGTCCTGCCTCCATTACTTCTGGAGCTCGTGGAGATCGGTGGATTTACTGATCTTGTCTGCATCAGTTTTCTGCATGTTCTTGCTGATAGGCACTACAATATCAATGAGATAGGTCTGTTTGTTGACCTTTAAACAAGTGTGATGTCAGGTCTGTTGTGATGTATGGTTTTGTATATGCGAATGGTACAGTCGTAGTACAGCTACTATATGAGGATGATTCTAATAGACTTTGTGATGTATACTTGTAGTACGGGACAGTTCTAGTTGCAGTTGTAGTTCTTAATAAGTGAGTGTTTTTGTGCTAGCTGTTGATGAACGATCAACACGACAACGTGATTGGCCTGTCGCTGATTCCTCTGCATTCATCTTTGAAGGCTGATGTGGTTGGCGTTGCAGACTTCTGCGGACTTTGACGTCACAAACTGCGCTGGAGTCCGCGAAACTCCGTTGAAGTTCGTGGGTGTCCGTTCGTCTCTGGCGTTTCCGCGCTGGCGTTTAGTCCCGTTGGTTACGAAATGCCAAAAGCGTTCCCTCCCCGGCGTTAAATTATCCACCCCAATAAAAATTCTATCTTAAAACTGACACTCTCCTGCTATTGTTTTGTTAGTTTGGCATGTTTAACTAATGGGGACTATGCATCCTAAGAGCTTCCTAGGTCCCATTGAATTACAGAAAAGTTAATATGATTTATTGATTTTTTTTTAACTTTTATTTTTACATATAAAATTTTTTGAATAAGTACAGTCCTAATAGTTAAGGATTTTTATCTTCAATAATTATTATTTTATTGTAATAAGCATTAGAATAATAGTAGCAAGTAATTCAAAACAGAAATTCGCGTTTCTTGAAAACAACATTAGCTAAGTAAACTAAAAGAGAATCGAGTGGAAAATAATTACGACAATAAGTTTTCTCATTTTGTTGACTAATTTCCGTTCCAGCCAGTTTTATCTGCACTGTTAGACACTGATCAAAAAGAACGGGTTTGAACGGTTTGTGTAAACAGGATAATGAAGAAGTTCCTGGAACACAGTAATAGTAATATGCAAATTAAACCTTATTGAAAATTTATTTTTCATTCTTTAAAAGCGCTTGGAAAAACAATTATTCGATAACGGAAGGCTTGATAACAAACAAAAGAAAAGTGTGGTTTCATCAAAGTGAAAAATATTTGCTGCAGTTCGGTGTAGTCAGTGCTGAAATGTATTCATGAGGTTACGTACATCCAAAGAAGAAATATTTCACCGAAATCGTTATAATATAACCGAATAAAAGTTTTATTTTGAATAAATATGAATTCTTTTTGATGTTTTTATCCTAGTTATTTTATATTTTCCTGGTTATTTTTTTATTTTATATTTTTATAATTGTTTATCTATTTTAAACTCAGATGGTATTGAAACTTTCTTTTTTCAGTGTTCGACAACAAAAAATGACTCTTCTTGTTTGGAATCACAGCAAAACTTGAGTGCAGTGAATGTGGAAACAGCTGCTGGCCTCTGTTTGAAAACTCCTAATAGTAAGTATTTTCCTTTTACACTAAATAATTATATATAATGATTTTTAGCTATATTGTGATAGCGATCAAAATAGATAGCTATTGCGTTTGCCCTGTCCATCTGAGTCTGTTCCTCCCTTACAACTATCGAACGGTAGATCGGATCGGCAAACGGACTTCATCATCGTGTTCCGAGGCTCAAACATTGTTGGAATGGAATATTTTCAGGGGCCTACGCCCCTCCACGTTCGAGATATTTGGCATTGTTTACATTGGATTTACGATATTAGCTTAAATGATAGAAATGGAAACATCTCATTTCAGTTGTCATGCTGGAAGCTGTCGGTTCGAATCCTGTTTTTTTCCTTTTTTTTTCTCTTAATCTTTTTTCTTAACGTCCCCGTGGTTTTTTGTTTTTCTTATTTTTCCTAACTTTTTTTTATGTTTCCTGACGTTAACGTACTTCCTTTTTTTATTATTATTTTTAATTTTTTTTTATTATGGGCCACCGTTGAATTTATGCTTTAGCACAAAATTATATTCACTTGTTTTTATATTTTGGTGTGAGCAATTAATGTACAACATGATCCGCCAAAGAAGACATAAAATTTCGACACATGGAATTTCTTCGTCCTTTACGATGTTGCCTATCTCTACCACTTTTTAATTCAACTTCCACTAAGAATAATAGTTTTCACCTGCTGACAATGGGTGAAATGTCAAATAACTCGAATCTAAGTGTTTTATTTTTTATATTAATAATTTAAATCTTTGTATGTAGTTGTTGTAGACTACTTGTTACTTTTGAGATATATATATCTTGTGACTAAACAACACAGTTGAGTGATTTCAGAGATGGTCCTTGAAAAGGTTTTGTTTTCAGGGCTGCCTAGACAGAGTGCTTTTTATTATTTTGTTTTAGGGGTCACTAGACTAAGTGCTTTGTATTATTTTATGTAAATACAAAATATATCTTTTGTTAGTTTGTATGGTATGATTCCTATTTTTTTTTACTGAGTTTGGGTTGCTAATACTCCTTAGTTTTCATGAAATTATTGTAGATATCATTTGGAGTTCGAGAACTAGAAAAGATAATAAGTACATGGTCTAAAATAAGTGTTAAGATTACTTATTAATCTAATGTGAATACGATAAATATATAAGGATTAATCCTGGACACTTATATTTTAAATCTCAATATATTTTTAAAATTAAAGATTGGCATTATTTTGAAAATCACTGAGAATTTAATTATCCGAATGAAAGTTAGCAGAAGCCAAACACTCTTCGCTGTAATTATTTGTAGTTAGTTTTCAGAGTTTTTATAATAACTGTGCATATGAAGATATATTAGTTCTAAATTGAAGTTCTAAAATTCTAAATTAAATGTATTATAAATAAAGGAACGCTGATGGCTTGAAATTTATTGTGAATTCAATTAATGAATGTTGATAACATAATTAAGTACCGGTTGCATTTATTTTTTCTGAAATTTGTATTTTATTCATAATCTGCTATAGAGTTAATTTAATAAAAAAAACCCACTCATGCTGAAAAGTGAAGGGATCGATAGCTTCGGACCCTTCCAGGATATCGAAATGCCACCAAACTTGATAGAAACATACAAGAGGTTCTACATGTACTAACACAAACTAAACACAAAACATAAAAAGGTGGCAGCACCGCTGCAGTAGAAAAGACGCCGATGGCTTCAGAGTGGCAGCAGCCCTATCATTATTGACCTATACCATATAACGTTATGGCTCCTTCATTGCTTGCTTATAGTTTATCACTGCCGAGAGTATCCATCTGGAAAGACAAATAGAATCACTGAGCGTTAGGAAACCCAGTTCGAGGTTAATTACAGTTGGAGGTGCAAGCTCTAAACATTTTTAGAGTCACATCCAGATTGTGGAGATGATTCCAACAGGGGTGGGGATGGGGGACATTCGTCGACGCTTTGGACGTGGACATCCAAGGATCACTATGCCCCGGGAGAACCGATATCTCACTATAGTGGAGCAAATCAGAGAACGACCGTGGGCACCAGATGGCGCGATGGTAGAATTTGAATCGATTGTTAATGTCAGTGTTTATGGCGGGAAAGTTTATGGCTTCTGATTGGCGACTCTCAAGCGAGGCAAACCTTTGTCAATAATTCTCTTAAGTCCTGGAATGATTAAGAGATCATTGTCCTCTATGAAGGTCAAAGTCATTCTCTGGTTGGTCCCCATATAAGTACCAACGCCACAACCGAAGCACAGATTAGGAACTCATCAGGGAGCTGGCAGCAGCCACGGGCTAGCTGTATATTGGGTGTAAACGATTAAACGAGACCGGACAATATGCTCTGAGACCCATGCAGTGCAATGCCTTGAGTTGGTCCATTAGACACCGTCTGGATTGATATATAAAACACACAGCGTCGACACAGGCGCATGAGTCCAGATTCAGTCTGGAACGTGATTCCCGATGTGTCCACATCTGGAGAAATCGATGGAGCATCCAACATCCTCGAATATGACCTGAATGGAGAAGGCATGATGTTGGGCGTACATACACCACTCCAAATCTTCGAACGGTGTGACATATTGGGCCAGGTATAGCGCGACAACATCCTTCAGTAGTATGTTAATGGACCAGACATCCTCTTCATGGACGGCAACGCCCCTCCTCATAGGGCTGGACTGGTGAAAGAATTCCTTGTCTTAAGAGGATATCCGAAGAATCCACTGGCCAGACTCTTTTCCTAATCTGAATCCGATAGAACGTGCCTGGGATGCTCTCGGCAACACTAGCCATCTCCCAAGTCTCTCTATTAGCTTCACAATACATTCCTTCAGAAATGGGATTCACTGCCTTAAGTGTTGCTGGATACTCTGACGAGCTGCATGCATGTGTTGCAGTGCGGGATGACCACACATCTTCATGAGTAATGTTTGTATCACCCATGAGCGTGTTTTTCCCGCAGCCTTGCTGTCACCTTTATGTTTTGTGTTTACCAAAATAATAATGTATTACTGGGACCAACTGCACATTTTCGCCAAATTTGGTGACATTTGGATGTTTGGGAGAGTCCGAAACTGCCAGTCCCTTAATTTTCCAGCATGAGTGTAATTTCTCATTATTTCATCCCAATGTAACTTTATTCCTTTTTAAAATGATTTAGTTGATATGAAAGTTTTTGGACCAGTATCTTTGCTCAACATTGTTGTGAAATATCGAAATGCAAATGATCCATTTCTATCGAATATCTCTTCGAAGATGGTAAGCAGAATAACATTTGTCATTCTTTATTTATATACATTTTGTTGCCAAAAAAAAGAACGATATACCCTAAAAATTAAAGTTTGAAAAGGGGTCATTCTAGAGCCAATATAAAGTGTGCAATTATAAAATCTGACTGGTTTTGTTACTTTGTTACAGTAAGTAGTCTAAAAAGATGTTTCTATGACTTATCTGACGGCAGAACTAAAATTTGAACGAGTTTGACAGAAATTGCATCATAGGTTTAAGAGAAGATGATTGGTCGTGCAGACGTATCAGCTTTTGCCGTAGTCGTGACGATGCAGCAGTGAAACGTTGTAGAAGCAATAGGTCCAGGTGCCTTTATATAAATGATCTGTTTGTCACAAAGAATTGTGCTATCAGGAGTGCAGCCATAACGACAGTCCAAATGCACATAACGTTCCCTAGGCATCATCTAGTATCCAAAGACACATTTGACAAGGAATGGCAGAGGCGGCGATTCATTCTCGGCGCTTCTTAAGATGCATCCGAATAACCACCCAGCATAGCCAGCACCGTTTAGACTGGTGCCGAGCCTGGAAATCCTGTTTCTCTGTTGACATATACGATCACACGATGTGTATATAGGAGGGGGGGGGGCTCATCACTCCAATCGGACTGCAGTGGTCGAGTAGCACACGACTGATAGTCTGGAAAACCATCTCCTATGATAGCCAAACTCCCCTAATGTGGCTACAATGACTTTGAGATCATGTCTATAAAATATTCTGCAGCCCAATGTCTATCATGGATAAAAAGATAATCACCCACAAACCAGTTATAATAAGATTAAAAAAATTATGACAAGAGTATTACAAAAAATAGTTATTACTAAAATTATGTCACAATATCAAGGCTTATATCTGAAATCAATATCTTAAATCAATAACTAACTCATATAATACCGACACTAACCCTGTGACAGTGGAAGAGAATGCTGTAGATACGCTTTAGTCTTAGTTAATACCTACGATCTGAATTAATAAGTTGGTGAGAGTAGTGTAATTCTGGATATAATGATAAAACACCCACATACAGGAGAAAAGATAAAATCATTGTATCACTTAATAATCACACACATACACATTCACAAACACATACATACAGAAGATGTTTACATCTGATATCTGGGAGATCAATGGTTTACATACACAAGGAATCACACAACCGGTTGCATAAATAATGGAAATTTAGTGAAGGATTTGTTTTTCTCCATGGAAATCTTACGGAAAATTAACAAAATGAATACCCAGTAAAACTAAAATAATTCCTACAAAACTAACTGAGGGAGAAGGAAAATAGTTAAGTTAGCAAAGAGATAACTCACAAATAAAGACCTCCCAAAAAAAACCCCCAAACACATTCCTGTAACTGGCCAGCCTAAAATAAGCTTAATTTCTACGTAGATGATTGTTGATACTCATAACACATTAATGCTAAACGATAATAAGAAAATGACAGATCAGAACAAGTTAAATACAAATTAACACAGTTTCAATGATAGATCAGAATATAGTTCTTCAGTTATGCACAATAGTTGTTCTTTTCTTTTTTTTTCACGACTAAATCAACAGTTTTATTCTGTTTCTCATCAGTCTGGCTCAGTCTGAAGAAATACAACTTCGCATGCGTTAGCAGTTCTCAATAAACTTTCTCTTCTTTACACGACAGATCTACATGAAAAATTTTTACTTATAGTAAATCGCTGCACACGTCAGTTCGGGGGGGGGTCTCTGCGAAGTTCTTGAACCCAGGGGAATCATCGAACCAGAGAACTTGACGTACTTGACACACGGCTTTTCTTTTTCTCTACATTGATATTTTACTTTTCACACACTTTTGTTTCACCACAACTGAGCCAGTGTATCCGAACATGCTTTTAGGAATAGCGTGCAATGATTTCTCCAATGAGCCAATTTTCCGAAAATTATCCGCTCTTCTTGTGAGTTGCAAAGGAATGCGATTGGTCCATCTCGAAACTTGATTTCAGTAATTGTCTAATTGCTTCCTTGACGATGATTCGACCAGCATCCAATTGACAACAACTGTCTAGTTTTGAAATTCGCGATCCGATTTCTCTACTCCATATCTTCAGTCACCGAATCTGGGTGTGACAAAACAATAGGATAATGCTTCTCTACACGATAGAAAGAAAGAACTCTCACACATCTTTAAGTCTCCAAAGAAATGAACAATTACATTAATTATCATAAAGGCACCTACTATAAATAACTTCTCCGATGTCATAAAATTTTCCTGAAAACAGCCGATTACATAAGGAGGCATGGATTAAAGAAGTGAAAGGAGAATGAGTGGCTTAAATACAAACTTGGGAAGGTCATTGCACCCCGTCATGAGAATAAAACAAAATATAATTCCTATGAGAAAATTAGTGACGGGTCAGATAAAAATAACTTGAAAATTTGAGATTATCAGTTTACGAACAGATATTCTATAAGAAAAGAGAAATAATAAAATAAAAATAGTTAAATTTTTTTATTATTGCATTAATTGATTTCTTTAATAGCAATAAACTCACACAGAGAACGGAGACGAAGGATTTATAATGAACAAGAGTTAAAAAACGTGACAGATGGGCAACATAAGGAGAAATTAAAATTAAAAAAGAATTATGAGCTGAAGAGTCTGAAAGTCTCACGGTAGGATACAAAACAAAAAACAAGCAAAATGTAACATTGTATTTTTATATAATGTTACGCCTTGCAGATGTAATTTATCAGCATAGTAATATTAAACATCGCACGGCAAGAATCTATGAACAATTTCTCTTTGGGGTTCATTCCTATCCCGTAGACCCACACATCTCGCCAAACGGGCATGTCAGAATGTGTCAGTTGACATCTTTAGACTATTACTTCACTCCACGCTGCACTGTATATTGGTTTGTATCGCAGTCAGAGAACGATTTACTACATATTTAACATATATATGTACATGTAGCACACTATATAACTGTTAAGACAACGGTTATGATGAACATCATGTTGCTACTGCTGTGTAATAAACAGTTTTTTGCAATGAAAATGTATTCATTTCTTTTTCTTTACAGATTTATTGAGTGTATGAAATTTTATAGCGATAGAACACTTTCTCTTGGGATGCGTCTTCGTGATTTTTTTGCAGCAGAGTGTCTATGAGAGTAATATTATTTTCTCGTCGGGCTGAAATCGAGTGACACAAGAAGTCTAAAAAGAATGTAAACTGTACTTTTTTCAAATTGTATCCATAATTTTTTTCTGTTTCTTTTTTTTTTAAAGTTTTGATAACCAAGAAAAAAAGGAAATTGTGATATGTGCTGAATGCATGCAATGGGAATCTTTTATTTCATAATTGAATCCGATTTACTTACAGCAGACACTGAAATCGATTAAATTTAATCATATCAAAGGATATGCAAATTAATGGATTATTAAAGAATTAATATAGTCCAGGCAGAATAGGAAAAAACGTGGCATAAACCTATGTAGTCCTAAAATTTGCAGAATTTTGTAGGGGTAGGTCTGAACAGCGTCCAAAAAAGTCCCTTCGATTACAGGTGCCACGGGGGGTGGGAGGGGTGTGAAAGGTCCCGTTTTTCATTGTTTCACTCGTAACTTGAAAACAATGCGCCTTAGCGACAATACCTACAGAATGAAAATATAAGCTTATTAAATTTCCCACAACTTTGTTCCTATACATTGTAGGGATTTGAATCCTACTGTGGGAATTACCCACTGTAATATATGTATTTTTTTTTCACCACACAACACACTAGTAAGAGTATCAATAGAATTTATTTAATTCTAATTTGATAACGATGATGAATTATTTACTTTGCTTATTTACAAGTTTGATTTGAATGATTATGATATTTATATGCTCAGAGAAATTTTATATTTCTCTTAATTTACGAGACATATCTAATTCAACTCTCTTTAATCTTTAATCAGAGCGCACTGCGAAGAATGAGGCTGCGTTGCTCCTTAAATGGGTTTTTCCTTCCCGACGTCTTGACATGAAAATTTCTAAATTTTAATAAATTTACAATCCTTTTTCTTTTAATTTAATATAATTCGGATTCAAGCCACATTTTAAAATTTTATTAATAAATAATTACAAAATAATATTTGTAATATTCTACAATTTCTCCCTGCTTGAATTTAATTTATATTATAAGCTCTCTTCATTATTCATATTTAGTAAACTTCTGAATTTCTTCATATTTTGACCTGCAAGGGGTTTGGTCAATCCATCAGCAATGTTCTTATCTGTTTGAACATATTTTATTATAATTTCTTTCTTCTCAACTGAGTCCTTTACTATATGGTATTTTAAATCGATGTGACGTGTTCTGCTTTTGTTTATACTCTCTGAGGCTAGTTTAATAGCTGCTTGGTTGTCACACAATACAAGTCCAGGTTCCATTATATATTCTTTTTCATCAATTTCTAATAAAATATTTCGTATTGATTTATATTCATTTACGCACTGAGCAAGGGATACGTATTCAGCTTCTTGGCTTGAAGATGCAACAATCTGTTGTTTCTTAGTAACCCAATGGATGGGACCATTGCTACACATAATTATACATCCTGATGTAGATTTTCTGTCTACTACATCATCGGCCCATGTGGCATCGCTATATGCAATTAGCTGATCACCTGTTTGCGAATAACTTAACTTTAAATCTTTAGTTTCTTTAAGAGATCTTAATACTCTTTTCATACTTTGTTTATCTACTTCAGTTGGATTCGAAGTTTTACGTGAAAGCTTATTCACTGCATAATTTATGTCTGGTCTCGTAGTACTGCTTAGATAGTTTAAGCTTCCTACTACACTTCTAAAATTTGTATGATCTTGGGCATTCAGGATCTTACTTTCATCTTTAATTTTACATGTACTTCCTTCCATAGGAGTTGTACTTCCTTTGCGGTCTTACATTTTAGCCATAGTTAATAAATCATTAATGAAACCCTTTTGATCGATTTCCATTTTACGTTTTTCATGGTCATAGTTAATTACCATGCCTAAAAACTCATTTACTGTACCTAATCTCTTAATTTTGAATGTTTCTTCTAATTTGACTAATGTGTCATCTAATTCATTTCTGTTTTCACTCATTATAAGAAAATCATCTATGTATGCAACTATAATGACTTTAGATGCATTTTCAAAATTTACATAAACACAATTATCTGAATCAATATTGGAAAATCCTAATTGTTTCAATTTAGTTTTCAGTTCCATAAACCATTGCCTTCAAGCTTGTTTTAAGCCGTAGAGGGCTTTTGATAACATTACACCATCATACTTTGTTTGATCGTATAATATCCCCTCCGGCATTAATAAGTATATTTCTTCATTTAAAGTTCCATGCAAATATAGGGCTGTGACGTCGCATTGCTCAATGAACCATGCTTTATCTGTAGCTAGGGCTAAGAGTAGACGGATGCTCGTCATACTTGGAGTCGGTGCATATGTTTTGTCATAGTCTATGAATTTCTTCTGGGTAAATCCGTTTGCAACTAAACGTGTCTTATATTTATTTATTTTCCCATCTTTATTATATTTGATTTTGAAAATCCATTTTGTAGATAATGGCGTTACATATTTAGGAATTTTTTACTTTCTTCCATGTTTTCAATGATGCAATACTATTTAACTCTTCTTGAACAGCTGCTTTCCATTGTTCGGAATGTTCACCTTCAATAGTTTATTTGTAGCTCTTGGGTTCATCTATTCTTACTAAAAAGGTTTTCATTATCTTTGGTGTGGTTACTATTCCCGAGCGTAAAATCATTCTTGCTTCCTGATCTGTTTCTTGATCACGTTCAGATACTTCTTCTGTTTGATTCGGATCGTCTTGTTCTTCATCAGATTCTTCTGATATATTTCCATTTAATGATTCATCTAGTTTAAATAAACTTTTGTACTCTTCAGGTTGAGTTACTTTTGTGTTTAATAGAGTTTCACCTAGTATATTTTCATTAACATAAATATTTGCTGTTTCCTCTATCTTTCTTTGTTCAGGTAGCCATATCTTGTATCCTTGTACTTTAGGAGCGTAGCCTACAAGAATTCCTTGTTGGGCTCTTTCTTGAAACTTATTTGTTCTTCTTACTTTAGGTATCCTTATATATATAATACTTCTAAATTTTCTAATATGCTTCACATTAGGATCATATTAATTTTCCATTCCAAATTTTCAAAGGTATATTTTTATTTAGGCTCTCATGAGGCGTTCTGTTGATTAAATAGCAAGCACTTTCTACTGCAAAAAATCCAACAGTTCTTGGGTAATTTTGAATCAAATAATAAAGTTCTAGCAGTGTCTAATAGGGTATGTTTAAATCTTTTGGCTCTGTGGAGTATATGCTGAAGACAACTGATGTTTTATTCCTTTGTCTTTCAAGAATTGACTTAACTCTGCATTTACATACTCTGTACCTTGATCAGACATTAATTTCTTTACATTTTTATTAATTTGATTTTCAATAAATAGAATGAATGATTTCGTTACACTGGTTACATCCTCCTTTGATTTTAGCAAATATACGAATGCTCTTCTTGAGAAGTCATCTATAAATGTTAGGATATATTGAGCCTTGTATAGGTTAGAAATATTAATAGGACCACATACATCAGTGTGTATTAATTCCATTATCTCCTTACTTCTAATATGATTTAATTTATGATGAGGATTATCAGTCATTTTACTGATTTTAC
>JAFIDM010000006.1:51011189-51034930 GCA_023159025.1 Thereuonema tuberculata
GAGTATCAATAGAATTTATTTAATTCTAATTTGATAACGATGATGAATTACTTACTTGGCTTATTTACAAGTTTGATTTGAATGATTATGATATTTAATTCTATATGCGATTATAAACTTCTCGTACAGTTCTAGTTCAGTTCTTTTTTTCTCACTGGGTTAATTACTTCAATAGTTGAATAACTTTACTTTAAATATCAGCTTGATATTTATTGTATAAATAACAATACTAATAATTTTTCAAAATTATGGAAGAATTCGGGATCGACCGAAAAACCCGAAAAATCACAGAACAGACACTTACAGGAACAACGTCCAAAGTGAAATTCATGGGCAAAATATCAGAGCCCTTCGAAATCAAAACTGGAGTCCGACAGGGGGCGGACTATCCCCAATCCTCTTCAATATTGCTCTGGAAAAGATCATAAGGGAATGGGAACCTCATGTAAAGGGCATCCAAATTGGTATCAAGAAAGGGAATCGATTTAAGGTCAAATGCCTCGCGTTTGCGGACGATATTGCAATTATCACAGACAACAGAACTGAAGCAATTCATGCAGTGGAAAAATTACATGAAATTGCACAAAAAACCGGACTGCAAATCTCTTACGAGAAAACCCAATATATGGAAAGACGACCAGAAAATAAGTCTCCTTTAATCACAAAATACGGTAAAATCGCACAAGTTCGCCATTTTAAATACCTTGGTGAAACCATACAATCCTCAGGGATAAACCGAATCGTCAATGAACAAAGAGTCATCAAACTCCAGAAGGCCTACATGCTAACATGGACTCACTATAACAAGAAATGCATTTCGACAGACGCAAAATTAAGGCACTACAAAACAGTGATCCTTCCTGAAGCAACCTATGCAGCTGAAACTATGATAATCGACGGTCGTTCCAAAATTAGGGAAATAGAAAAGCAGGAACGAAAAATTCTCAGGAAGATTTACGGGGCAATTAATAAAAACGGCATTTGGATGAAGAGACCTCAGAGCGAACTCTATCAAAAGACCAACACAATAACAGAAGAAATCGGGAAACGCCGAGCAAAATTCTACACACATATCTATAGAATGGAAAGCTCCAGAGTGGCAAAGAAACTACTCGATATCATAACAGAGAGTAAATGTGGCACAGAATGGCTGAAAGAGGTCCAGAGAGACCTACAACAGATTAACATAGAGAATCTCGATGACCGCACGGAGTGCCGGAATAAAATCATGAATGTAAAATTTAAGCAAGGAACATCGCGACAACCTGTGAAAAAATGGACGAGGAACGGAAGAAAGAGCATTCCGAGAGGATGAAGAGATTCTGGGAGGAAAAAAGGAACAACATACAGAGATGAAATCATGAACTCAAGTTCAATCGCTCTCCTCAGGGGGAACAATCGATATAATAATAATAATACTAATACTAATAATGTTTATAGTCAACTTGACTCACACAGTTTATAACGTAAGTTTCTTCCGTTAATATTCTCTCTTTCCTAAATAGCTTATCTTGCACTTAATAAGTTCACTTAGCAATAATTCTTTAATTAATAATCTGTTAATAATTCTCACTATCTGGTGACAAATCTTCACTAATTAAATAACTTAATTTCCAAGTTATTCTTTAATAATAGATTATCTGAATTTTTCCGATTAATGGGTTAAGTTCACTACGCCGATAAAATGGCTTTTAAATATCTACGCCGATATATGGTCTTTAAATAATCTACGCCGATAAATGGCTTTAAATATCTACGCCGATAAATGGCTTTAAGTTTCTACGCCGATAAATGGCTTTAACTATCTATGCCAATAAATGGCCTTAAATAATATTATATTTGATAATAGCTTTTATGGAATCTCTTTCCTTTTTCCGTCTCGCTTGGGACTTTTCCATTGACAGTGTCCGCTAATGTTCATTTGCATAAACTTCCTATGTTCACTACAATATTCAGTTTCTTCTTTTTTCTCTACTTTGGGACCCTTTCGATAATAAATAAAATCTACTCACAGTTTAGAAGTTCTTGTAGTGAACTTTCGTATCCAATTTACTTATATCCATTTTGCGTTGACCCAAACGTTGTAATATTCCATTTCAAATCTGGTGCCATCGTCCCTAATCCAATTTGCTCTTCCCGTGAATCCCTGCGGGGTATCCTCGTTGACATATCGTTCACAGATTGGAGATCAATCTCTTAATTTACGAGACATATCTAATTCAACTCTCTTTAATCTTTAATCAGAGCGCACTGCCCAGAATGAGGCTGCGTTGCTGCTTAAATGGGTTTTTCCTTCCCGACGTCATGACATGCAAATTTCTAAATTTTAATAAATTTACAATTCTTTTCTTTTAATTTAATATAATTCGGATTCAAGCCACATTTTAAAATTTTATTAATAAATAATTACAAAATAATTTTTGTAATATTCTACATATACATAATTATGGAAAAACGTATGTTATGCAAGATATACCCTATCCAAAGTACGTACTTTTCACAAAAATAAAATTTTCGTAACATGTTGCATCAAACTGACCTGTCTAGGTCATCACTCGGTCGTTTCACAGAAACATCGTTAGAAAGAAAGTTATAGAGCATGAAATTTCCTTTAAGAATATATATACATATATACAGTTATATTGAACACATCAAGAGGTATAGCGGTGAGAAGATTTTTGCCAAAAATCGTGAATTTGCGAGAAAACTGCACAGGTCTGTTTTACATCAAGGCGAGCGATAAATGTCTACAGAGTGTTATATATATGGGTTAGATATATGTTAAGATAGCCTTAGTATGAAGTGTGTGTGTGTGTGTGTGTGTGTGTGTATGGAACAAATAACATTTAAAAATATATATTGTGTTTGAAACAAAGAGAATTAAAGAGAGTAAAGTAGTAAATATAATCAAAATAAGTAGTAAATTTGAACGAAACACATTTTATTGGCAAAAAAAGGATGAATATACTGTATAAAAACATTCCACAAATCTTCAATCTATCGCCTCAACCAGGTACTTCGCCACATCTTCCTCCTCCATAAGGTGGTCCACATGGATGGGTGTGCTGTTGAGCCAGGCTCCTTCGCATCCACAAACTGACGAACAGTAAATACCGGTGTTTCTGCAGCCACACCTAGTACCGCAGTCGGTAGCACAGCGGCAGAAAATTGATTCCAGGACTCTGGCAGGAACAGGAGGGTCTGTTGTTTTGATGGGATTGAGGACTCCACTATCACCTCGAACCCAACTCCACCGTTTTGGATCGAGAAAATTATCCAGCCATAACTGCATTTGTAAGTACACTCTAAATGAGTGTTGTTGTGCTCCACCTTTGGTTGGTGGTAAAGAAGCCAGATTGGCCTTCACCTTGGTGGATAATTTCACAAAGCAGTTATAACAGTGACTGTTCAAATCGTGTTGGTTCGGAGGGTTCCTGGTACATGATGAGGGATTATCTCCTCTCCCCTCCACTAAACGAGAGCTTCTGCAATTCGGAGGTGGAGAATAATTTGATCCCAATGTTTCCTCTTCCAGGCTTCAAGAAGTAGATGTTTGTGTTTGGTGGCATGAGGGCTATCAGCAGGACAAGCAGGTCTACGTTTTCTCTGCTTTTCTACGTGCTCTTTCAACATCGGACGGTCTTGTGTAACGTTTTCTGCACCCCACATGAACAACACCGCTTTTCTTCATTCTAAATGCATTGTCTCTGCCATCTCTTCTTGTAATGCTGGCATGTAACAAAGTTTTCATTCCTTTTGCAGTTTTACGACTTCCAGCACTTCCACAGGATTCCTCACATATTTTAGACATTTTTCATCCATTATGCGTATCTGCAACGAAACATGTTCGAAATAATGCCTTCACGAGGCCTGTGCATCAGTACATAAGTTAAACAAAACGTTCACTGTCTCTGTTATGTTGTTAGTGCCAATCTGGGTATTCACCAAATTTAGCTGTGTAAGTTTTATTTAAAATTAAAAATTTAAAATTTAAAACCTAACAACAGAAACTTCATAATCAGTCATATTTCACAAATAGTTCATCTGTACATTTACTTCCACACAACACACAAACTGTCAATGCAACACAAACAAAACAACCAATAACTATACATACATGCTGATATTGAAATTGAACACGTGAGGCTATTAGCCGTTTCGGAGTTTTTGCGCAAAATCAATATTTTTGGCATTAATCTTCTCAACGCTATACCTCTTGATGTATTCAATATAACTGTATATATGTATATATATATATATTCTTAAAGGAAAGTGCATGCTCTATAACTTTCTTTCTAACGATGTTTCTGTGAAACTACCGAGCGATGACCTAGACAGGTCAGTTTGATGCAACATGTTATGAAAATTTAATTTTTGTGAAATGTACGTACTTTGGATAGGGTATATCTTGCAAACCATACGTTTTTCCGTAATTATATACACGAACAAAGTTGTGGGAAATTTAATAAGCTTATATTTTCATTCCGTAGGTATTGTCGCTAATGCGCATTGTTTTCGAGTTACGAGCGAAACAATGAAAAACGGGAACTTTTACCCCCCTCCCACCCCCCCGCGGCACCTGTAATCGAAGGGAGTTTTCTGGACGTTGTTCAGGGGACCTACCCCTACACAATCCTGCAAATTTTAGGACTACATAAGTTTATGCCGCGTTTTTTCCTATTCTGTCTGGATTATGTCTTGGAAATTAATAATATAAAAGTATCTAAGACTATAACTTCTCCTATAAGCATAATCTCGCTAAAGTTCAATATAGCTTCCTATATTGCTCTAATACCATCCGTATTAATACACTCACGTATATGGCTAATCACCTGTGTGAACTAATTAGTCTACCACTTGCTTTTCACCTCTGTGGGAAATAATAATATAATTGACTTATCACTTGTGTGAAACATTCTGTCTGCATATAGCTTTTCACCTGCGCGAAATATTTAATTGGCTTTTCACTTGTGTGAAATAATTTAACTATATTTGGCTTTTCACCTGTGTGAAATAATTAAATTGCATACCGCTGACTAATTTCACTCAAGTGTCAGTTCTCAATTACGTCACTAGGCTAACGTAGATGCAAATATCAATATCTTGAATCACGAAACTTACTAATAGTTTTCTTATATAATAATTTAATTTTTCTCTTCAATAATGGACTAATCACACCTTAAATTAATAAGCTTTGATTTAAAGCATAAATAATAATATGAATCAGTTCACGCGATTTCCGGACGATTCCATTCTAACAAAAGTTCACTCACTGGTTTCTTCTACTTAGGTAGCTCTGTTGAAATAATTCTTCTAATAATTCTTTTACTAAATAATTAATAATAATGTTCCATATAATAACTCTAAATCAAACAGTCAATTGAAATTAACTACGCATTTCAATTATTCTTAATAGTCATGTGATTATCTTCTTGTGACTCTTTGTCTTTCCTAATTGCACTTGCCAAATAAATCCAATGCTTGATAAATCCCTGACTGGAAAATCTATAATAAGTTTCTTTCTAATTACAATTTTTGAGTTCGTTGATTTAATATCTACGCGGCTCGTAGCTTACCTCCGTAGCCATCTCAACATACCGCCAGAACTTAAGGCTCCCGCCTTCTTACTGTCCTCAACTAGTGGTGACGTATCCCGCCTTGGTGTTTTCTCTCACGTTACAATATTCTTTCGCTCGTTGCGACCACTCGCTTTCCATCAACGAATTATATTACAATAATTACTACTATTCTTACTGTCTCTTAGTGATAGTGTTTTTTAAAGCGAGGCAGTCTCGCCTCTTTCATACAAGTGATCTCTGACGTAATTAGTATGTCGCACTATTTAAATTTTCTTCCATTAATTTGTTTAAATACAATTTAAAGCATTTAAAAATAATAATGATATTTATTGATTTCAAATAAATAAAATAAAATCTACAAGAATGTTTTTGAAATTGAAAGCCAATTGAAGCTTAGGTTCGGTGTACATTTAATAAGACAACGAATGAATGATGGGACAATAATAGAAATTGAAAAAGAAAATAACGATGAAACCAAAATACTTGATAAGAAACTAAAAAATCGTTAATTTCGAGACATGAAAAACGAATTTGCTGCTTTGGTAAGTTATGTCTATAAGGCGTAAAGAAAACATCACCAGGATTCGGCAAAACTTGGCTATTTGAAGGATAAATTTGTTCCGACAGAGCGATTTTGAGGTTGAACAAGCAAAGCATGGACAAATTACTATTCCGCTTGAACAGTTTGTCCTTTGTCCTTTCCGCGTGAACAGTTACTCTTTGAGTATTACATTAAAACCGCTCAATGGAATTTATAAAAAATTTGAAACATTGCTTATTTATCGTCTACCCTAAACTTTAGACCCATATACAGGGTGTTTAAAATAGAGCTCAGAAACTTCACAACAGTTAGTATTGACTAAATTAAAAAATAGAATGAATATAGGTCCTAAAACAAATACCTGTTGAGATAAGGTCAATGTCACTACAGAAAGTGCTCAATAAGGTTCTCATTCATTGCCACAAATTATTCAGCCTTCAATCTCAGGAATCATGCACTCCTGGCTTCTCCAAAGGAAGTTGGCTGTGAACTGCAGATCTTGAACACTCATTTTTAAAACTCTAATATGGCAGGGTGAGCTGGTGGCCTAAGAGTGGCACTCACTGAGCATTTACGGTTACAGTGACTGCTCTTGACGAATTGAGCACAGAAGAGTTCACAGAAGAATTGATAGCTTCGGCTGCTCATATTCTTCTGACGCTTAGTTTCAGGATGTTCTTCCACTCTTCTCTAAACCCGCTCTTCCATATTAGGCACGCGAACTCAGTAAGGTCTGACGAGAACTGCTGTTTGTGGTGTCAGTCACCCAGTTTCTGCAAGTCGTTGGAATAGATTGCTGAATATCCTTCATGGTATCCGGGGTGCTGATATTTTTTGGCGTATAGGACGTCGTTCTATCGGCTGCTTCCATCAGCTAAACGGTAGCTGAATATCATGTCTTATCATTTCCTGTGCAGTAATAGGCGTTCTTTAGATTGTTTACTGTTTAAACTGCATCGAATAACAACACCCCTTCCTGTTTACAAAAACTCATACTGACATCTACAACCTCAGTACCTGGTGACAAATTATTATTGTATGAATGACTGCAAACCTTTACATCCTCATTTGATTAATGCACTGTAGAGGGTATTACGACAGATAAGAAGGTGGCAATAGGAAGACAGACCAAACCTTTACACAATCAATACTAAAATGAAAGATCTCGAATATATTATTTGTAGGATCTATGTTTTATTATACTTTTTTCTGATTTTGATGAATACTATCTGTTTTCAAAATACGTGACCTTTTTTTTTAATTACGCTGTAGTATAGTCTCTAAGCCTTCAAAATTGAGCCCGAAATCTTTCTATGAAACATCTAAAGCTTTTTTTTTTAATTTTGATATGTTGCTTCTGTTTGCCAAGCCCTGACAAAATTTCTCAATCCGGCACTGATACATTTTTATATAAATATAAATATGATAAGTAGCTGTGACTTATCATACTGAAATTCATTTCTTTTTTCACTTTTTTTAATTCTCAGCTTCTAAAAGAAAGATTTCTTCCAGAGGCATGTTTTGGAATCCATAAGAGACTCGTAACAAAGAATATCAAAGCTTATTTCCACCAACTACTTCCAGCTTGAATATTTCTCTTTTGAGTTGACTTTTGATACTTTTGTTCTAAAGATAGAAGCTTATCAATATTTCTAGTTTCATTTTTAAAAGAAATCTCTATTTTTTTTGTGGATGATTGATTAAACATTTATTATGGGAATTAAATTTTTATTTATTATTTAACTTGAAATAAGATGTTCAGTTATAAATCCACAATTTTGATTCGAAATGACACCTGATGTTATCTTTATTAATTTTTATCATTTTCTTAAGGAAAACTGCTATTGTATGTTCTTGCTTCTTAAATTCTCAAATGGATCCTGTATTAAACAAATATGCATTTTGAATATAAAGTTTACGTGCGGGATAAAGTTTATAAAATTGCCAACAGATTAAAAGCACGAACGTAGAAATATTAAAAACAAATAAATAAACTAAAAAGTTACACGATGTTTCAAACCCTCCTCTTAAATTAGAGTTTATTTTCAAGTGTAGTTTAAAGAAACATCTTTCTAGCTTGGAATCGTATAAAGGAATGATTTTGAATACAATTTGTCGGAAGTAACCTGTGTTTCCCCCTGTTGGATGTTGACTGAACTAAAATGCGGAAATAGTTGTCTGCTATTATTGGGTGAGAATCTTTGCAAGATTTGAATAAGAAGTACATAAATAAAGTGTGGTTAATTAGGATGAAAGAAACAACCTTAAATTCTATATTCTAAGATATTATCCTTCGGAGAAAGGACACATATCTCCGAAGATTTTACAAATCAGGGATGATCAGGAACTTTCAATCAGGAACTTTCCACCAAAAATATCTTAGAATATGGAATTTAAGGTTGTTTGCTTCATCCTAATTAACCACACTTTATTTATGTACTTCTTAATCAAATCTTGCAAAGATTCTCACCCAATAATAGCAGACAACTATTTCCGCATTTTAGTTCAATCAACATCCAACAGGGGGAAACACAGGTTACTTCCGACAAACTGAATTCAAAATCATTCCGTCATACAAGTCCAAACTTGGAAGATGTTTCTTAAAACTTCACTTGAAAATGAACTCTAATTTAGACGAGGGTTTGAAACGTCGTGTAAGTTTTTAGTTTTATGTATTTGTGTTTAATGTTTCTACGTTCCTGCTTTTAATCTGTTTGCAATTTTATAAAATATGCATTTTATTGTTTTCTTCCCTTGATAACAATATTGTCCTTGACCTGTAATACAATTTATGAGTATTATTGGATATTGATTTGTATTTCTAATTTTTTAGGTTTTTTTCCCAATTGAAGGAGAAAGCATTTTGTATCCAGATAGAAGGGATGGTTTTTCTCTTCCTAATATGTTTATGAAGGCCAATATTGATTTAATAGAGGTAGATATATTTTAAATTTTGTTGAAATTATCCTTAAATATGAAATAATGATAGTAAAAATGACCAAAAACAATCTCGTTACTTTCTGCATTCAAAATTGTGTTTTTTAATCAGATTCATTTAACTTTTTTGGTTTGGTTTCTAAAAAAAAATCAAAAAACAAGCAAACACAAACAACAAAAATAGCCTTTAGAAGAGAGAAAAAAATTGGTTTAAACCTGAAAGAAAGATAAGAAACAAAGATGGCACCTAATTTTTAGATAGCTTGATGGATCTTCTGTTTTCTGAAAATCCGTTTTTTAACTTCTACTTCCATGGGTGGAACAAGGCTCCTCCAGCCTCAGTTCAACCATCTCTACCATTTTATTTCGGGCTCATTTTAGAATGAATTGTTTATATATTTAAGGTTTTTATTAGGAATTTAATTTGAATTGTAGATTATCTTTAATATTCAGGGAAAGTAAATAAATATGAAAATAATTAAATAAGTTAAGAATTTAAAAATACTACATTGAATTTTAAATGTAACACAATTGAGCTTTAATTTTTAAAATTAAAGGGAGTCTGCGAAATATATTGTCAGAAGGATTTCTTGGATTTATACTTAAAAAGAGTATTTTACGTGATAAATAAATCCATTTCATTTAGAATTTTTTTTTTTATTTATATAGTATTTCCTAACTTATTTCCAATGAGTGTCAACTGTGATTCTCCCTCAAGAAAAATAAAAAATAAATAAAAAATTAAAACCGTCCTCATGCGATCAATGATAGAAAAATACATTGTAAATCCAGCTGAAAGGGATAATTACTGATCATTTTTTTACAATTGAAAGCTCAATATCAAACATGTACTGTATATTATTTACAGATTCTCCTACACTTTTCAATCACGTTACCGAAATGGAATGCTGCTGTTTACTGGTTGGCTGTTTCAAGCTACACTGGTGGAGCACCTCTCAGGAAGTGAATGGGAAGCACTATATTTGCGTGTGGTACTGGTAGATGCAGTAAATGCGATGATCAAAAGCTCAGGACTGTAGAAGAACTAGGAAGATAGTACAATCCGAGCCCCTATCAGCAGTTGCTGATCTGCTGCATGAGTGATCGGCTGTTTCGAGTAGCGTACTGTGCATCAAAGTGGTGGTGAACATTGTAGACAAGCCAAGATAGCATAGGCGAGGACAGTTTGTGCAGTTAAGGGTGTTTGAGCGAGATCGTATTGTAGGTCTGCGGAAGTCGGGTGGTCGTTCCACAGAATTGCTCAACACGTTGGTCGTGAAGTGTCCGCTGTGCATCAGTATTGGTGCCGGTAGAAGGTGTAGATGCTCGTAAGCCTGGTTACGGATGGCAGCGGCAAACGAATGCGCGCCAGAACCATCGCATCACCGGAGCGGTCATTGTGCAAACCGCGATGGCACAGATTAGAACCAATATCGCGCCTTGGGCTGTCAGCTTGGACCATCTGCAACCGTTTGCTGGAAGCTTGGCTACAATCACGGGTGCCGCTCACCAGATTTCTTCTCATGCCTTGCCACCATGCTGGCCACCTTTAAAGAAGCGCCTGGAGGAATGAATGGCACAGCGTTGTGTTTAGTGATGAGAGCAGATTCTGTCTCGGTGCTAGTGATGGTGGCATCGACCAGGTAAGCGGTACCTGCCAGCCAGCGACACACAGGATTGATGCCTGACATCATGATGTGGGGGGCCATAGCCTACAATAACCGTTTGCCTCTTGTTATCCTATAGGGGACATTGAGCAGTGCAGCTTACATTCAGACCATCATCCAACCCATTGTGTTGCCATTCCTGCAAAATCAGGAAGATGTACTCTTCCAACAGGATAATGCCCGCCCACACACTGCTCTTGCAAACCAACGAGCTCTCTAAGGGGTTCGTCAACTCTCCTGGTGAGTATGATCACCAGACCTGTCCCCGATTGGACGGCATCTGGCCCGATCTGCAACACCGCCGACAAGCCTTCTTCAACTGCGCCGCCAGGTGGAAGATGTTCGTGGACCTCCATTTCCCAGGACATGGGCGGATTTAAGTCTTGATATCTGGGGGTGCGAGCTCACCGGAAGGTATGAGGTATTTGTATACCAAATTCAAACACCAAAACCCAATTTAAACGTTCCGTTTTTAGGCCTAAATTAATAATTAATAAAATTATTATAACAGAAAACATTTTTATTTATCTGTAAAAAAAAATTATCATCACAAAAATCTGGGGGTGCGGCGCACCCCCTAGCACCCCCGTAAATCCGCCCATGTCCCAGGATGACATTTGGCACCTCATTTGATCTTTTGACACACACAGTATATCCTCTGTAATACATAGATGTATTACCCCGTGCACATGATCATCTACAGTGTATGACTTAAAGAATGTGTGAATAAAATTTGATTCTCTTGGGACTTTGGCTTGAGGGTGTTCGTTTTTCATTTTCCTCCAGTATAGTTCAAACGGCTTAGCTGCTGTGAACTGCTTGATTGCCTGAAACTGCTTAGGTGCTCTGAATCATTTGACTGTTCAAAACTAGTTAGCTATTTTTAATTACATGATTGTTTGAAATTTCTTAGCTGGTGTAAGCAGTTTCACTATTTCTCAGGCTCTGTGAACTGCTATGTTGTTTGAACCTGCTTAGCCTGTTTCATGTTTCCAGTGATGATGACTGTTCCTATACTCCTGACAGCAATAGCTCTCTGTGTTTCAGATTCTCCTGTCACTTAATATACATCTAAAACAAATAAATATTATTATTTCAGATAAATCCATTACGCAACTCTTACAAAATTAGAAATAGCAAACTTAAGATAAATGATATCTAACTTCAAGATATTCATGATAAAATTATGATGCATCTGGTCTTTCCTAGCTCCATACAGTGAATTTGATACTCCGTTAACTATAAATTACTTTTATAATAATTAACTACATGACATATTCACGAGAAATTCATTCTTGTTTCATTCTCTGAAGCCCTTCAATATCGCCATGAAGAGATAATTTGCTTCTTTTTTCAGACATTTGAAGGAGAGAAATAATTTCTCTTAAGCTATTGTTAGCTTAAATGATTTTAGGCTTAACCCTTAATCATTCTGTTTCTTTTTATTTACAGGATTCATGATAATTAGGTTTCGTCTTTCATTTCTAGAAAATTGAAGGAAACTCTTTTTATATTTGCCAAAGCTAAATTTCTCATCTTATTTGAATTTAAAAATAATTTGAAAATAATTTGACAATTCTTTTTAAGATAATTTCAGTGAAAAACATCACCTGCATTAGCGAAAAACATTATCAGTGAAAAACATCACCTGCATGGGTTTCTAATAGGGTCAATTACTTTGATTTTGTAAAAAGTGGTTTTCATATGTTTTAAATATTTTATTTTTCCATCAGTTATTTCTATTTACATATGATTAACCTTTAATAAATCAGAATTAACATATAATCAGTTTGAAGGATGTCATAGTATACCTTTTATTGAATTTTTAAACGATATTTCCTTAAAGCCTATCAATACATATTTGTCTTATAGAAGCTTCCCTTTTGTGAATACTACATAATAGAAGAATGTTAGCCTGAATCACAAATTTTGGTGCAATCAATTTTCTAGTACTTAACAGCATTTTGACCAAACAACTGGAACAAAGAGACCAAATCTATATTTCAAGAAATAATCATAGTTTATGATGGTCATATACTAAACTTTACAATTCACATTACACACTCAATTGAGGTTGCATTCTTCTCAATTTATCTAATTTCAAGTGAAATTACATGATTTATTCTCTAGAACAGCTATTCCCAAAGTGTGGGTCACAAGCTGATTTTGGGTGGATCACGTTAAATAGAAAAAATAGAAAATAAGCCCATTCTTTACATACACCTCATTATGTATCTGATTAATAAATTTATATATTAATTAAATGTATTGAATAACACATAAAAGTAGTAAAGCGATATTTTTTACTCAACTCTTCAATATGCAATACAACCCAGTGGGTCTCAAAAAATTAGCGTTAGCAAAAGTGGATCTCAGCCCATAAAAGTTTGAGAAACCCTGCTCTTGAATAGATTTTTCTAATGCAGCCATCTCAATAATTGGCGATTCCATTCTAGCAATTCTTTTTTAACCTGCATGTTACTCTTACAGCTTATAAGATTTTATTTTTATTTATTTATTGTAGCAACTAAATTATTAGTGGATAGTAGATTAGCATTATTTTATAATAGGATGCTTAGGTTTCCATTTCACTGTAACAGGCAACTATCAAGGCAGTAATACCAGAACTTCCATTTCAAATATTCATTTTTGCAAAGCTTAAGTCACTTGTATCTTGTTGAAAGTCATTAACATTTTCATAATGATGTCTGGTAATGCTCTAGCTGATGATGATTTTTTTTGTAGTTGCATTTAAGTCCAGCCATTTCGGAACCTTTAAAAATTTATTTGATATTTGACAAGGAAATGAGAGCATCTGAAGGTCTGTAGTTTTTTTCCTATTGTCACGAGAAATGGAATATTAACTATCATTTCTCGAATGAACAATTGGTAAATAAAACTCAAACAAACCACGCTCTGCTACCAGTTTTGTCATGAGAAAATAGAATATTTACTATCATTTCTCGAAGGAACAATTGGTAAATATAAAAAAAAAACCACGCTCTGCTACCAGTTTTGTCAAGAGAAAATGGAATATTAACTATCATTTCTTGAATGAACAATTGGTAAACAAAAAAATTAAAACCACGCTCAGCTACCACTTTTGTCATGAGAAAACAAAATATGAACTATCATTTCTTGAATGGACAATTGATAAATAAAAAAAACAAAGCTGCTCTGTTACCAATTTATCAGGAGGGCAAATAAAAAAAAGTGGGGATAATAATAAATAAGAAAAGAATGATTAAAAAAAAAGAGTAAAAAGAAAATTCACACGGAAAGATAAAGAAAAACTAGATAACATTTAATGAATCTCAAAACAAAAATTAAGATCCATACAACTTTAAAATGACTAAAGCTCTTTGCTTACTTTTCACTAAGACAAAAACACAGATAAAATAATGATTAAATCTCCCTATAAAGAGAATAAACAAAATTATTAGTTTAAAGAAATTATTTCTGTAGTTAAAATTACTGAAAGTCTTTTCTGCAGTTCATTCAAAAAGTCTTTCTCATGGGGAAGGGCAATGGGATGGGGGGGTTTAACGATCGTTTCCCAGCAAAACAATGTAAAGGTCTCTTACTTAGTCTTGTTGCTGCCTTGCAGGATAACTTAGGATCCCAAGTCTTCGAAATACTAAAATGGTGTTTATTTGTTGAACAAAATACACAAACTCCAATGATGATTGAGCTCTCCTCCGAAATGATACATTCACATATTTACATGAATAAAATTTCGTTGTGTGATAATGTTTTAGCTAAGATGAGATCTTTCTACCAAAGATTGGCACATCTGATGAGGTCCTGGAAATGTTTTCCTCCAGTCACAGACGTTCAGAACCGGGGACTCTGCCACGAAGCTGTACTTTTGATGAGGAATGTCGTTCCTAGGCACGAAATATAGCTGTTGTGTGGGCGTTTGCTTCCCAAAGTTTGGAGGCACACCCAAAGAAACACTGGTACAAGCATTTCAACATGCAGGCTTTGGAATCACGGAAAAGCATATAGAATCACATTGTTCTCTCTTAAAATCATTTGCTCCCACTATGAAAACGATGCCAAAAGAAGCACGGTTGGGATTCTTGGGAGTGAACAGTAAGTTCTGGTTAATCCAACACGTAGGCCTTGGAGACAGCCACAACATAAGGTTAGTGGTAAAGTCACGATGACCAACCTTCACATATTTATTAAAATTCTTATTTTCAAAAAGCGAACCTAAAAATAAAATAAAAACTAAATATGGAGGCTATATTTTAATCGTTCAAACAGCTCAACGACTTTGACATCTATTATGTCTTAAAATCCAAATATGGTGATAAATAAAGTTGATGGCAAAACCATGTGACAACAACGAACCACTAAAAGTAATAGATGCTAAGTTATGGAAAAGCACTTAAAGAAATAATATAAAACATAATGGGAACGCAAAACGAAAGAAAGAAATAAAGAGATGGGAAAAGGAAAAAATAAAATAAATAAACAGTCCAAAATAAACCATGACACGATATTCACTTCACTTGTTGGAAACTGGATTCTTTCTTAATCACTTCTATCATAATTAAAAGAAAAAAAAAATATGATTAACATCAAATTGTGAAGACATAATTAATTTAGAAATTTTAAGCATTTTATTCAAAGCATATTGGATATTTCATTATTATTGTAATGAAATGCTTTGGGATTGTTATCTAACATTATTAGTGTATAACAAAGTGGTTTGCAATTAGGTGCTGTTTTATTGCTGATGATGAGGTTTTTGAGATTGTCTTACAATTTTAAATTATTTTAAATTTACTGCAGATTCCATGTTAGTAATTGGATTCAGTATTCTCTACTTATTATTCTACTTATAAAAATATATTCTCTACTGATGTTATTCTCTAAGAAACAGAATTCGAGGCTGTTTCTATTAAGAATTCCTTTTATCCGTTTTGCGATTTTTTTTCTTTTATATTTATTTCAGCATTATTGGGAATCTCTGAATTATTTTGCTTGCGATTTCTGTTTCGTTTTTTTTTTTTATAATCCTGCGTAATAATGTCAACAACAGTAAGATATCAAGTAATGCTTTAATAATTGAAGAATTTAGGATTTGAAAATTAATTGTGTCTTCAATAATTATAGGCAGTCAATGTATTTTTATTGTAATTATGTTATGTCTGCTTGAGAAAGAAGAATTTCAGAGCAGAAGAATTCAAAAATAAATTGAATGTATGAGAAAATAAGGATCTTTACAAACAGTATGAGACAGTATCAATTTTACATCCTTAAAGAAGAAAAAGAAAAACAACATAAGATAGTAAAATATTAAAAATAGTCTAATCAGTTTGGCTAGAAAATATTAGGGAACATCAAACAAAGATGAGGGTAATCCAATAAAACTGGAATTTTTAAAATGAATTTGGAGAAAGAGCAAACTGGAAAGCTGGAAAAGATTGATGAAAAGTTAACTTCAAAGCTCTTCGAAATTAGAAAAGTTCTTTTTTTGGAAAAGTTAGATTCTTTGGGTCTGAAGGATGTTTATTTGTAAGTGATTCCTTTTGTTAAAAGAGAACGATCTTTCAGTTAATTATAGAGATAAATCATCTCTATAATTTAAATCATCAATCTATATTACTATTATAAAGCAGAACATTTTGTGTGTTTGAACGAGCCAATCTCAGGAACTAACAGTCTGATTTGAAAATTTCTTTTTGCATTAGAGAGCCTGCTTATTGAGAAAGGTTATAGGCTATATAACATCACGCTATGATCAATAGGAGCGGAGCAGTAAATATAAACATCAACTAATCTAGCCATCTGAGATTCAAAAAAGTGAAAGAGATTTATCTATTTTTATTATCATCATCTAATAAAATCTTTCTTGTAAATCTTCCTCCTGTTTTCGTCTCACTATTATTTACCTGAAAGCCGCGAGCCATTGATGACCTTTCGCCGCTTGATTAGCTCTCCACAGCATCTCCCTTTTCCCGGCTTGTCCCCTCACATCCTCCTTCCCTGTCTCCCCCCAATACCCTGTGATCGTGGTTTGCTTTGGAAAAGCATTGGATGGCGTGCACCTAAGACACGTAATATTTTTTTGTTAATTATTATTTGCTTTATTATTTTGGTCCGATAATAATTCACATTGAAAAACGATGCAGTGCATTCATCTATGTTTCTTTTCCTCTTTCGAGGAATATATAGTATTAATTTTTATTTAGTGAATACTTATAGAGAGTCGAGATGAATAGCAGATGAATGGTGTATCAGCTCACCTCTTCCTTAATAACTCGCTGACGATATAGAGGAGCCAGCTATGTTATCATGATGTCAGGCCTATCGACAAATAATATCAGAGCATTAGTATGGGATTGCTCTCCGTTATCGTTTGAGAGCAGTAAATTATGTGGCTCAAACAGAATCTAATAGTAGTAAACGTTCCGTTGTGAGGCCAGCTAATCAATGGAGGGACGATTCTGATATAATTGCTACCAGTTCCGTGTGAATCCATCAATTTTCTAAGTAACATGGCGGACGTTCAATTCATTC
This sequence comes from Thereuonema tuberculata, assembly GCA_023159025.1. Taxonomy (NCBI): domain Eukaryota; kingdom Metazoa; phylum Arthropoda; class Chilopoda; order Scutigeromorpha; family Scutigeridae; genus Thereuonema; species Thereuonema tuberculata. The sequence continues at coordinate 51,028,445 of JAFIDM010000006.1, forward strand.
TTCGAAACGGCAAATCTATCATCTGGGAAAGAGGTTCAGGCTTTGACATTATTTTATAATAACGCTGAACTTTTATACAGTTATTTAGATATGTAGGTTTTCTCATCTTTATCCAACGAAGAATTGGATAAAGGACAATGGACACAAATATATGGGAAGTCGCCCCACCCCGTATAGTGATAAGGCATTAAAGGCATTTAAGGCATTTAGGACAAGGCATTTAATGATCTATAATTTGCTAATAAATGAAAAATAAAAAATGCATTTATGACCTAAAAATAGTAAAAAAATGACAGAAAAATTATAAAAAATGATCAATAAAATATTTGAATTTATTACATTAAACCTTTTTTTACCTTTTTTAACTTTGATAACCAAAAAAAAAGGTCTACTTGTTTTCTGAAAAATTTGTTGGCTTGAATGAGGACAAGCAAAGATACTAAACAATAAATAAAATCTCAAAGTATAAAAAAATGATATTGCCTTCCAAAAAACTAGTAAAAATGCTCAAAATGACCTAAAATTTGCCAAAAAAATGCTCTATCCCTAAAAATGCCCTAACGAATTGTCTTTATTTAACCAACTATTTAATGTTGCACATTTTCATACAAGCGAGCCATGTTTCAACCTTCATAGAAAAAAGATGCAAAATCATCAAATGCCTTGCCCTAGTGATAAGATATATACCTATAGAAAGATCTCCTTAAATAGAATATTTTTTATTATAATGACTTGTCTCAATTATTAGTCCGTTCGGAGTTATATAATTCTAGATATGACTTATCCAGTTGACATCTTACTTCCCGGATGTATTAATTAATTATCATTTAATAATTATTTTCAGGAAATATTATTTCATTTATTTCATGTATATAATTATTATTTAGTTGAAAAAAATGAAAATAATATTTACTGTTACTGAAAATAATTATTAAATGATTATTAATTAATACATCCTGTAAATAAGATGTCAACTAGGTAAGGGGACGTCCATTAATTACGTGAGGTGCTTTTTAAAAAATTTGGCCCCCCCCCTCCCCCTTGGTGAAATTTCAAAAATTTCAACAACCAAAAAAAAAACAAAAAAAAACCGAAATCTTCCTTTAACAACCAAAAAAAAGAAGAACCGAATCTTGCTTTAACAACGGAATCTTGCTATTATATTTTTTTTCTCTGAATGAAAAAAGTTTACATGAGATTTTCGTTGACCCCCCTCCCCCTTGGTGAGATTTGGTGAGATTTTGCCGGACCCCCTCCCCCTTTTGACCTCACGTAATTAATGGACGTCCCCTAAGTCATATCTAGAATTATATAACTTCGAGCGGACTAATAATTGAGACAAGTCATTATAATAAAAAATGTTCTTTTTATGAAGATCTTTTCGTACGATATAACATATCGCTATACAGTGATGGGGCATATCTGACCATTCTCCTTTCATTTAAATCTAGTTTGAATATGGGTTACTAAGAACATGAAGATAGCTCTGATTGATAGGGATCAAAAGGTCAATTTCAGTGATTCAGTGAATTTAAGTTAAATTATTAAATAAATCTAAACGGTTCCCATGACTATAGTTTTTGAATCAAACAGAATTTTCATTTACTTGTAAATTCCTCTAAATGATAATTCTATCGTAGATGATTTAATTTAATTCTTAATTTAAAGGAAAAAATCTAAACTTTAAAATTATTTTTTTATATGGTAAATAAATATGGAGTTCTTGTTGGTTGACCTTATTCTACTAATCTAAAAAAAAAGGTTTTATTCGGTCTTTCCACTGTTCATCCTGTAATGCTTACTCTGCTTATTTATTCCTCCCACTTCTTTAACTTTAACTTTATTCCTAGTAATGTTAAATAGTTACCAATTTTAAATCTAACAAACAATGGTATTACAGAATACTAAATTATTATTATTATTATTATTATTACAATGAAATCTCAGTTATTAGAACATGTAAATTAATCAATAAAATTAAATTTTATGTTATTAATACACAGTAAATTACTATTAAACTGATTATTCCTATGCATTGTTGTGAATTAATACATTACAAATTATTTAAATTTTTTAATAGGTGATTAAAATGAATTTATCTCATTCTCTCTGTGAAGCAGCAGAAGTTGTAGGGAAATGTGTAGATAAATGTACAGAAGAATTACTATACAGTCAAGTTAAATGCAGGTACTGTATTAAACATACATAATAATATAATTGATAAAAATTTGTAAATAAACACAATAGTCTAATAGATAATAATTACTCTATAAATTTAAAGATGTTAAAAAGATAAGTTTCATTATTTTTCATCAATGTTTGAAACCTAAACTTTGTTATTCTTTGATAAATCTTTGTATAAAATCACTCGAATGACATTTCAAGATTCAAAAGATATTTTTCCCTTGAGATGAAATATTTTTTGTGATATTTTATTTAACTTAGATTTAATTGGGTAGGTTTTATTTTCTTGATTTTTAGATTATGATTTGAATTCGATTTTAGCTTGGGGAACAATGCGGAAAGTTTTCTAAATTTTGTCTTAGAAAAAATTAGATGAAGAAATGGATTAAGAATCGTCTTTTAGTATAAACAAAATTAATCAATTTATGACACAAATAAGGCACTAATTGATTAACTTATTACAAATTTAGAATATTACGTAAATTTATATTACTTTATTAATGATATGTCTTCTTAAATTTTTTATGAATTTATCTTTCTATTTATCTATCATGCTTTGCAGCTGTAACTTCTTATTTAATGAACAATTGTTGATTTTTTCTTTCTTTAGATTACCTTTCATGGCGAACAAATCTCTATCTCTCTGCCAAACACCAGAAGCTTACAAAGGTGTCTATGAGATTTTAGTGAAAGTTATTGATCAAAGAAAAGACTGTCGAAATCAATGTCCAAAGAAGTGCCATGAAAAGATCATGATATACAATTTAGATTTTGTTAAGTGGCCATATAAGTACTTTAAATGTTTATATATGTTTTTCGATAAAAAGGTTCTTACCATACAGGAGAAACCATGGTACACTTTTTCCAGTTTAATGGCAGATATTGGTTCGATTTTGAGTTTCTTTTTGGATATATCATTTTTGACAATTCCAGAGATTATGGAATTTTTATGTCCAATCATAAAGCAAACAGTAAGTATCAAAATAAGTTATAGTTATTTTCGATTAGTGTATTCATTGTAGTTTTATAAGTAAAGCAAAATATAAAGGGACAGACTCAAATTGATATTAGATTCCTTTTCAATATAAATATGAGAAGCATTTTTTGAAAATACACTAGTTCTAGAAGTAAGAGTTTAGCTACTCTGATGTTTCTAATCGAATTTATGATCACAAGAATAGAAAATGAGGGAAAGTGAATCAGGGAAAATAGGGTTTATGAACAACATAAATAATATCTTTAATAATTTCTTAAAAACTCCACTCTTATAACGACTGACGATATTTCGTAGGCCTCACCGGCTCCACTTTATCAAGCCTTCTTTAAACCTCATGGGAAGAGAGAACATCTCCCTCCTTTCCAACACCAATAATAAAATAATAAAATATAATCAAGAATTCAAAAAACGTGAAATAATAAACAAAAACGTGAAGTATAATAATGTTCACCTCTCATGTGCAAATCGTTGTCCTAATAATTCTTCACATCTCATGTCCCAATCATTGTCCTAATAATTGTCTTTTGACCTTTGTTCAAATAAATGTCTTTTGATCTTTTTCAAATAAATGTCCAATCTTAATTTTTTTTTAAATTTTAAAATTGGAAAAGTTTATTTTTTGAGGAAAGATTACTGTTGGAAATAATATTTTAAAAGAAGACAGCGATTTTAAATTAAGATTGGACACTTATTTTTTGAAAAAAAAATTAAGATTGCACATTTATTTGAAAAGATCAAAAGACATTTATTTGAACAAAGGTCAAAAGACAATTATTAGGACAATGATTTGGATATGAGACGTGAACAATTACACGATGCAACAAATTGAAAGGTCACAAAAACTTTTTTCGAAAACGTTGACATTCTATATGTATTTTGACCTCTTGAATACAAAAAATGATACTCAAAACATCGTATCACCCACAGTTTTTGCACAAATCGCATATTTTGCAATATTGATAATATACACGAAAACACCATATAAAGCTCAGAAGCGGTGCATCGCTTTCAACTTTTCAACACTTGTGCCCCTAGCGACACACAGCGAACTATCACATTGCAAATGGCGCCTGCCTGTCCGTCACTTTGTTGTGTTTATGCAAGGAAATACGTGTTAGTGTTAGTGTACAATGTCTACCGAGGCTGTATAAACTCTCCGAACACTTTTTGTTATATTTGTGGTGAATTTGTGATTAAAAAAGACCGAAGAAACATTAGTGCCTTCGTGAGAAAGGCCTATCATGCCTATTTCGGAGTAAAACTGGGGGACATCAATAAAGCATGGGCTCCACAGGCCGTGTGTGTTGAGTGTGTAGAAGATTTACGACGGTGGATGGCAGGAAACAAGAAATCACTACGATTTGGCATCCCTATAGTCTGTCGAGAGCAACAGAATCATACCGTCGACTGCTACTTCTGCTCTTGTAAGGTTATAGATTTCAACAAGAAAAACAAGAAGAGTATTGAGTATCCGAACAACATTCGCTCAGCGATTCGTCCTGTTTCACATGGTCCGGATATACCTATACCACAGCCTCTGCAGACATTAGATACGGACGAAAGTGATGACACAGATATCGTGCAGGAGACGGATGATATCAAGTAGACACAGATGAGGGCCCTCTTCTGTTCACTCAGCCAGATCTAAATGATTTAGTTCGTGATCTGGGACTGACAAAGGATAAAGCAGAGCTCCTAGGGTCAAGACTGCATGAAAGACATTTGTTAGGAGCTGGTACGTCCGTTACATTTTACAGAAAAAGGGACTTGATATTCACACAATATTTTGCTGAAAACGACTTGTTAGTGTACTGCAGTGATGTACAAGGTTTGATGGGTCAATTCAACACTCCGTATGCGGCAGGTGACTTGAGATTGTTCATTGACTCATCTAAAAGAAGCCTGAAGGCAGTTCTGCTGCACAATGGTAACATGTATGCCTCAATAATCTGTCGGCCATTCTGTGCACCTGAAGGAAACATATGACAAAATTAAGGTGCTTCTTACTACCATTCATTATGAGGATCACAATTGGATAGTGTGTGGTGATTTGAAAGTGTTAGGTATGCTTCTTGGACAACAATCAGGATAGGGGAAGGTGTTGTACCTTTGACCAGTTTTCACTAAATGAATTTTCAAATTTTTTGTACTCAAGTAAATCCTTACCTGAATGGATGCATGTGATCTTCACGCATATTGCCATCAACTGCATGTGTTTTATATATTATATTTTGAATAGAAGTATTTTATTTTTATTTTACAAAAAATCTATACCTTGTGGTCAAAGGTACAACTACGTGTTGTACCTTTGACCGGAGGGTATTGTACCTTTGACCAGGTGGTAGTAGAAACTGACAGTTAGATACAAGTTATTTAATAAACATTTTTATTAAGAAATGTATACATTTGGCAAATATATGCAATTCAAAGTAGAATAATAAAACATGAAATAAATTCTAACTGGAGTAACCTACTCCTGCCCGTTTACTCTACATTATACAATGAAAAATCAATGTCTATCTCCAAAAAATAGACATTCTTTTAGTCGAGCTGTGCCGGCAGCTGTGGTTGATTTGATAGCCTGGCCACAATATCTTGTATATCTATGTCGTTGAGCTGGTTATCTACTTGGATGAATTTCGCCATCTTCAGTAATTTTTTCAAATAGTTAACTTTAAAATAATCACATGCTGTTTCCTTTATTTGGGCCACAAAGTATTTCTTGTTTTTTTTTGTCAGCTTCACAAGGACATAACTTTCTTCAACTACATCTTCTTTTTCAAAGTTTAATTCCTTCTCCAACTCATGGCATTCATCTGAAATATCGAAAGCACTTTCTCCTGATGAATATTCAACATCAGACTCAAAGTCATGGACAAACAATCGATTGTTTACTTTCTTTGGAAAAGATTTGGTAAAAAAATAAAAATTTGGCAAAAAATATTTAAATTTCCATCTTACATAATGCTAAAATGACTGTAAGAAAAAACATTTAAATATTATTAAGTAATGTTGTACCATTGACCTGGTCAGAGGAACAACACCCTGCTGTGGTCAACGGTACAACATCAGTCAAACTTACGTTTCACGCCATGCTACAATTTTTAGGTTAATCCAGTCATTAAATATAAATTTCATCAGACTCCATATATAATACTTCTTCATCTTTTTATTCGCAATATTTCGCAAAAACTGAGATCGTTTTGCTTTCTCAAGCCTATCTTATTTTTGAATGTTTCTACAATAAGTCTACATTTAATAGCAAAGATCAGTAATGATACAGTTATGTTTCCATTGTTACAATT
>JAFIDM010000006.1:51039930-51053888 GCA_023159025.1 Thereuonema tuberculata
CAAACAAAACAACCACTAACTATATATACATGCTGATATTGAAGTTGAACACGTGTACAACATTGCAGAGTGAGGCTTTTAGCCATTTCGGAGTTTTTGCGCAAAATCAATATTTTTGGCATTAATCTTCTCAACGCTATACCTCTTGATGTGTTCAATATAACTGTATATATGTATATAGATATTCTTAAAGGAAATTTCATGCTCTATAACTTTCTTTCTAACGATGTTTCTGTGAAACGACCGAGTGATGACCTAGACAAGTCAATTTGATGCAACATGTTACGAAAATTTTATTTTTGGGAAAATTACGTGCTTTGGATAGGGTATATTTTGCAAACCATGCGTTTTTCGGTAATTATATATAGGAACAAAGTTGTGGGAAATTTAATAAGCTTACATTTTCATTCCGTAGGTATTGTCGCTAATGCGCATTGTTTTCGAGTTACGAGCGAAACAATGAAAAACGGGACCTTTTAACCCCCTCCCACCCTCCGCGGCATCTGTAATCGAGGGAACTTTATTGGACGTTGTTCAGGGGACCTACCCCTACACAATCCTGCAAATTTTAGAACTACATAGGTTTATGCCGCGTTTTACCCTATTTTAGTTCAGTCTGCCTGGACTATACTAATTTTTTAAAGAAATATAAAAACTTCAGCCTTAAAACACAATAAATAAAGGTGGATAATCATTGTTCTTGAAACTTTCCCACGGGTAATTCTCGAACAGAGCATATGGAATAGAGTTTTCGGAGGATCATCAGATAAAGATGGAAGAAAACTAAGAAAATCCTGAACGTCTTATTAGGGAGGAAAAGAATAATTAAAGAGGGATAACGACCATTGAAGAAAAACTGAAAAATTTTAAAACAAAAACAAAAATGATTGTAGAAAACATTATTTATAAATGTGTAATCATAATCTAAAATATATGAAGAGAAATATTGTAATTTATCATATAAAGAACATAGTAGAGGAAGAAAGTATTGTATTTGATAAAAAGGATAATAAAGTTAATTGCACTGTTTTAAATCTGAATCAAGGAAAAGGAAAAACATTGGAAAAAAAACTCAATGTAAGATGAAGGATAAAATCACTAAAATGCTCTTTTTGTCTTTGGACAAGGAAAAAGTTTCTCTTTTAGGTATTTATTAATTATTTAAATAAATAATTTAACGTGTACACAATTAATTAAAAGTCAAAAATGCTGTAAAACACATAAATAGATTTAAAAAAAAACCTGTTAAAATAGATCTAGTTTCTGATCTTTTGCAAGGTCCTTTGACAACATCTAAAGACACAAAGGGGATCAACTATATTGAAACTCCATTGGCTATCAAGTTTGACCAGCCAAGTCGAAAACCATTAGAGTTAATTAAATTTTACCATATAAAAGAAAAAGATTAAAATTAAAATTAAAAATCATTGAAATCAGGATTCTCATCAATTCAGAGGACAAATTTGAGATCAGAGGAACAAACAATAATAATTGTTAGTTATTATTAATTAAATTAAATTTGGGTGGATGCAATTAAACAAATCATAAAAGGTATTCAAAAACAATGTAAATTCGAACTCAATTAGAAACTCAGTGGATAGACTTCTAATCAGAAGGGAAAAAAAGCAAATATTAAGAATGATGCACACGGATTTTATTTTCTATCCTGTCAAAGATTCTGTAGATAATCGGGTTATCTATATCCAGCACATGTCTCATTTAAAAGATGTGAGCCGCGGTATTATAAATCATATTGTCTCGTTTTTACTGCTCTCAAGTGCTCCTTTAAGCGAATTTCTACGGTTCGCCGCAATTCCCCAATATTTAAAGACCCTTTTCTTTGCACCCAATTCCGTACTTGTAATTGTTTTTTTGTTATTATTCATATTAATTTTGTCCTGTCCTTTCTTTTCTAATATCAGCAAAGAACAAATAAAATCTGGAGAAGAAAAAAAAGCAAATATTAAGAGTGATGCACACGGATTTTATTTTCTATCGTGTCAAAGATTCTATAGGTAATCGGGTTATCTACATCCAGAATATGTCTCATTTAAAAGATGTGAGCCGCGGTATTATAAATTATATTGTCTCGCTTTTACTGCTCTCAAGTCCTCCTTTAAGCGAATTTCTACGGTCGCTCGCAATTCTCCAATATTTAAGGACCCTTTTCATTGCACCCAATACCATACATGTAATTGTTTTTCTTGTATATTAAATTTGTCCTGTCCTTTCTTTCCTAATATCAGCAAAAATTAATCAAAAGAATCATTTTGGCTAATTGTAAATTTGTATTCATTTTATTTCTGCCTGTCAAATATTTTTTCTTCATTCTCTTTATTCTTGACCTCATTGTTCATGAAGCTGATGGAGTTTCACGATTGTATTTTGGATATGGCAAAGTTGCCAATACAAAATCTTAAAATATGTCTATATTTTCGACGAGAAACTTGTGAAAGTCGATTGGTAACGCTGTCGAATAGTAGAACAAATATGAACTTGGATGCTTTATAATGAAAAACCAATCAGATGTTAAATGAATTTATAGAAGCATTAACGAATCACGTATATACTGCATGCTCAATTGAAATTCGACACCTGTGGTGTGGAACGGATGCTTTATTTACAGCATGTCTAATAATGCCTACTATGGCCTTTTGTCCTAAGCACAGCATTCACACGCCGTTTTCTGATAGCAAGCACGCGGTATTTTTGCCCACTCCTCCTTCAAAGCCTAACCAAGTTGGATGTGTGTTTGCTGTCGCATCGTAAGCACACGAATCCGGCGCTCCAATTCATCCAACAGATGTTCAATAGGGTTTAGGTCCTGATTCTGGGCGGGCCACTTAAGTTCCTGAACATTATTCTCCGAAACCTAGCGCTGACAACAAAGGCCTTATGGCACGGCGCATTGTCGTGCTGGAACACAAGTGGTCCTTCACCGAACTGCGACCACGACGTAGGAAGCATGGAATTGTCTAGAACGTCCAGATACTCTTTGGATGCCGTGTTTCCTTCGATCACAACCAACGGACAACGTCTACACCAGGAGAAACACGACCACATCATCACACCATCACCGCCAAACTTCACTGTTGGCATGACACACAGGTAGCAGCCGCTCCCCTGGCAAACGCCACACCCAAATGCGCCCATCCAATCGGTAGAGTATGAAGCGTGATTCGTCACTCCACATAATGCTCTTCTAGCGGTTCATCGACCAAAACCGTCGCTCTTTACACCAGGCCACTACGACTCTGGGTGTTTACAGGGGTGATGTTAGTTTTGTGGGCAGCACCCGACCAAGGAGCTCCCGACGAATCGTTATGGTACTGACAGTTGTTCCCGGTGCCTGCTGGAAGCTCTGCCGCCGTTGTTCCGCTGGAACAGCCCTGTTCTGTCATGCCAACCGCTTCAGGGCTTTCCGGTTTCTTATCGGTCAGCATGGGGGCTAGGCCACCTCCATGACGTCGGCGTTTCCACTCCTTAACGTTTCCACTTTGTGATAATAGCATCCCCGGTCGACTTTGACAGGTTCAATGTTGGCTCGCACACTATGGCCACTAATGTGGCAGCCTATGATGACTCCACGTTGGAAATCGCTCAGCTGCTTTGATGGTGGCATTTTACTTCAACATGTGGTTATTTGGAGACACCAAATGACTCCAACTACACATAATCGTGTTGTTTTATTTATTCAAATTATTGCCCGAATTTGCATGGGTTGTTCCACTACGGCAGGTGTCCACTTTCAAATGAGCAGTCAGTGTATCTACTCATTTATCGATAAGAAAACATACTTTTTATATAAGTAAAATAAGTAAGTCTACTTATAAGTATCATTAGGCGTAAGTATCGCCTACTAAAGAAAAGTGACAAATTATAGAATAATGAGGGTGGTCAAAATATTTCACTAATAAAGTGCTCTGCCAGAAAGAAAAATATTTTAACTTGTAAGATGATTAGTAGATTTATATTGAAAAGTTATGATAATCTAGGATATTCTTAATCAATATTCATTTTAATTTCATTTAATGAAGTTTAGAAAAGGGCTATTTCTAACTTTGTTCCAAATAGTTGAAGGTTTGCTGAAATTGTACTGAAAAATCTCTGATCCACGATTGATTTTTAAATATGTATCATTAGTGATGTTTTGTTTTACTATGTTGTTGTCTTGTTGGCTTCTTGGAGTAAATATTATATCATTCAATATAATTGAAAAACCCTTGAAAAGCTTTTAGAAACAATGAAAAAAAGCAGATATATTACGCGGACTCCACTTATGCTACAGTTCCATACAATTTCACAACCCCATTTCGGAAAGGCAAGTTGTTCTGTCAAACAAGAGGTTTCCAGGCTGATCATGATAATACATTAATTGTGGATGAAAAACATGGCGTTAGCTGCGATTCTTTTCTGCCTGCTTTGTGTTCTAAATTTAAAAACCGTGTTCCTGGAACCGTTTAGAATCAGTCGCCATTGGTAAGTAAATATCTCACACTGAAACATGTGTGCGACCAGACAATTTAATGGCGTAGCTCCTACATGTTGTAGATCTCAATAAATATAGTTTACATTGAGATATAAAAAAATTGATGTCGATTCACTTTTGGAGAAATGTAAAATAGGTATTATATTATTGTTTTTGTTGTAAATGCTGTATAATAATGATCTTCACAAGGTGACCACAAACTGCTTGTAATGGAAATATTAATTATTTTTTGAATCGTTTTGATATATTTTGTTATTTCTTTTTTCTTTTTCCTTTTCTTTTAGAGTTGATCGTATCTCTAATAGACAAATGTTTTCCTGTGAAGTTGATTTGAACTAAAATTTCCAATAATGTTATTTAATATTAAACCTTTTTTTCCTCTAGTTTCAACGATTCTTCTGGAATGATAAACCTCTGCAATTTAAACATTTTCAACCATTATCCTTTACTAGAAGAAATTGTGCTAGAATAAATAAACATGAAGCTAAAAATATTTTCGAGCAACCCATCACCATCGGCATTACTGGATTTGACCGACTTTGGAATGGGAATATTAGTTCGTTTAGGAAAACTGTTTGGTTTATGATGATTCTACTTTCAGCCTTTGTGTGTTCTTACCAAATATATGATACCATGTACGACTATTTCGAGGGTGACCCAGATGTGAAGTTATTGATTGAAAGAAATGAAACAATTAAATTTCCAGCAGTGACATTCTGTCCGCATAATCCCTATCAGTTCTGGAATTTTGTGAATGATATCAGGGATGAATATGCCAGAACATTCAATATCAGTGAGAAAGATAAACCAACTATCAAAATTTCTGATCTAATGAAACTGAAAGATCAAAGAATTCTATCGTTTTGGAATATTTCAGGAGTAAACAAAAGCTTAGTTGTGACAATTCAAATACATGTAAGTATTTTCAGTTGTATTTTAAAGATTATAATAACTGCAGAATAATGCACATTGGTGATTAGCTTTATCATTCACACTATTTTTTCATTATTCTGAGAAGGTATTAACTTGTAAGAAAAAGAAACTTCTAAGATTCTCTATCTACAGGGTGGACGAAAGAGTATTTTTATTACATTCAATTTTTGTTTTTACAAAAACTCATTTCTACATTTGAATGATTGATTTTGACAGTCACCGGTTCACTTTTTCAGTATTTTGTAAGGCGTTCCTGATTATGAAGACATTCTTCAGCTCGTCTGCCAAAACCCTCCGCGAGCACTGCTGTCTCTTCAGGGGTGACTGAGTTCCATTCCTCCTGAACATGTCCAATAAGCTGGTCTCTGTTGCATGGACGAGGTTCTTTGAAGACTACATCCTGTAGTTTGGCCCACAGATGCTCTAAAGGGTTTAGGTCTGGACTTTTTCCAGGGCAGTCATCCCAAACAACAGGGAATGTTCTCGTCAGAAGCATCATTGTTTGTTTGGCTGTGTGAGCTGTAGCTTTATCTTGCATAGGAACAGCACTGTCTGGATTTGGGAAAAGATCATTCTGAACTGCTTGAGCATAAACCGGAACAATCCTACTCCGATAATAATCGCCATTGACGGTCTGTTTTGCATCAGTTAATTTAAATAAGCAATGTCTACAGTAAATCCATGAAATTGAAAATAATTAAAATTTAACAACCCTGTCTTTTTTTTATCTCCCTAATTAAAATTGAGTGATAAGATTAATTATTTTTCTTTCTTTCATTAGGTGAAAACATAAGAATATCTAAAAAAATTATTGAATGACAAATTTTCATTAACTTACCAAGTGCAAGTATGTTAAATTTTAATATAAGGATCTGTTTGATGAAGTGCACCACCACAACAATGCTTGCCAGTAGCAAACAAACAACTGTGGGAATGTGTTCACAAGGATTCAGCAAGTAATACAGACAAGTATAAATTCATACAGCCAGCACCATCTATAAGGATAAAGTGGTACTATCTCCTCAGAGCATCAAATATCAATGGCTCTGTTAATAAAAAAGGGAGGAACTTTCCGTCCACCCTATAGAATCTGACATTTCTTAAACATTTAAAAGGCTAAATATTGTTTGACCATGGAAAATAAGCGAATAGCTTCAATCTTACCTTACGTATAGGAAGTTTAAATAATCCTCAGGATTCCTTTGCAAAAACAATAATGAAACCATCACAAAGTTTCACTTATTCTGAATTTTTTTCCCTTTCAAGATAAACTTAGGTTTATTATCCCAGTCTCTTTGTGTTTAACAATTTAGGTTTGCAAAAACTTACCTGAAGTTTTGTCTACTTTTTTGTAACCACGAAGGTCAGGTATTTAAGAAATGTGTAATTAATTAATTTTATTCATCTTTACACGTCAGTTTCAATAGATACTGAATGTAATAATTGAATCCAAGCTTTCCTAGTAAAATTATTCACCGTTATTTCTTAGCATGTGATAAATGACATTGTCAAATTATTTTCTTACACACAGACACACTGTTGTGTTCGCTATCGATCCGCCTTAAGGCAAATGGGACAACGGGATTTGTAAACAACACTTACTTTTGACACATTTTTGTAAAAATTATAGACAATAAATATTTTTTATTATTCTATATTTTGATTGATAACAACACTCAATAGCTCAAATAAATTCTTCCTTTGTAGAAATAAGGTAAATATCTAAAAAGAAATTAGTTTCAGAATTAAAAAAATTAAATCAATGAATTAATAAACTGTTCTAAAAAAATGAAATTTTTGAAAGAGGAGTTAATACGATCAGTATAAGATTTGTTGCAGATCTTTTGGTCTGAGAATATCTGAGGTGCAACTAAAAAGTATTCATACTAAGATAGCGTAGCAACAAGGTACAGAGTAACCAATAACAAAATTTTGAGAAAAGCTGCTTTGAAATAATCACATTTCATTGGCAACATTTCAAGGTTTTGTAAAGTTATTATTATTTATTAACCACAGAGCACAACATTTTTAATACAATAGTTCTTTAAATCATTCATATAAATATATCGGACGTTCAAAATAACATTCAAAAATTCAAATGAAATTACTGTAGGAATTCTACAGGAAATGGATTCATATAAATTCTACAGTAATTGGATTCATATAAATAAAAATAAATTAAAATTATTGTTAAAATTATGATGGATAAAAGCAATACAAATTAAACAATCAAATAAATTTTAATAATGACAATATAATTAAATATAAATTCATTAAATCATTTCAGGAAACTGTTGCTGTGTCTCTTATAGCTAAAGAAAGTTCGTTGTATGAAATTGCAACTATGGAAGGAAAATGCTTATCAGTGTTCTTAAGTAAGTACATTTCCTTATGGTTTCTATTGAATAGAAGATAAATTTATAAGCTAGGAGAATAAATTAAAATTTACGTATTATTCATGTACAACTTGTGGGCCCGGTAGCCGAATGGTAAGGGGGTTTGGTTGCAGGTTGGATGTGGCGGGTTCGATCCCCGGCCTCGGAGAAGGCCGGAAATTTTTCCATGCTCCAAACACCCGGTAACCAACCCCTCTATTGAATGGGTACCGAATTTGTTTCCTGGGGTGAAAGGCGGCTGGTCAGTGGGCTGACCACCTGATGGCAACTTAGTCCCGTTGGTCACGGAACGCTGGGAGCCTTACCTACTGCGACCCTAAGGACCACATAGACCTATAGTAGGATACTTTAACTTTTTAACATATCTAACTTTTTATTATCAAACTAAACTAACCTAGGCCAAAATTACTTTCAACTATCCTAATAGAATGTTGGATAAAAAGATAATCTAATTGCAAATTCATTAACAGAAATTTAAACATAATTCGAAATGTTTATAAATTAATTTTTGTATCATTTAGTCAGGTGTAAGGCTTTATTTTTGAAGTTAATACTACGCAGTACATGAAAAGTTCTATATTACAAACCCAATCAATTCATATTCATTACTAACCAATTCCTCGAACAATTTTATGAAGTTTGATATATTACACACCATGGGTTTCTTTTCATTATTCAATATGCAAATTAGATTTTCGTTCAATAAATATTCATAACTTACCACCAATCAATTTCCTCCCCCCCATTCAATTTCATCAAGTTTGATATATTACAACCCAGGTTTCTATCAGTATGTAAATTAAGGTACAGAGTATGCAAATACTGATCTCAAACATCCTATTTTGCTATAAAAAAAACCTCATTTACCTTACCTTTTCATTACATTAAGGCCATTTCTGATCTCAAGCACCCTATATATAAATTCTGATCTAAAACACTCTAATATGCAAATTCCTTTCTCAAACACACTAATATGCAGTACTGATCTATGATACTCTATTTCGCTAATCTATAGAACCCTTCATACTACTGAGAGCAAAGTTCTTTTTTAATTTCGTCGAGAACGAGCCTTAGTACAGCGTGCTCCTACAGTGTTGAAAATAACAGTGCTTCTCCTGATTAACATGAGAAAAAGTCATGAAACTGATATACTTTTTTTTTTTAATTTTTGAAGTTGATGAATAATCTTTGATATTAATGCTTAGGATTTTTTTTCTATGGAATGTTTGTAGATAAATAATATGTCATGGTAGTTTATTTATCTAGTTAAATGCAAAAGAACTAATTTAAAAGTTAATATAACAATATATGAACATTGTTACCACTGCAAAGTAGAGAAGCAACAAAAATAAATGAACAGAAGCGGAACATAATTTAAAGAAATGGATGATGGATTTATACAGAAAGAAACGGCTAATACTAATCAAGTTAGCCACATACATATCCATAGTGCATGTCCTATTAAATATATTGAAGAAATCAAATCAGTTCCATCTCAATTCACGCAGCAATTCACATATTCCCGAAGGATTTTTCCAAAAAAAATGTTTTGGCCAAGTTACTGCATTTAAAAAAAAATTCATCAGTTTTGAAAATCGCACAAAACTTCTAATTTTAAAATAAATATCACTCCAAAACCCTAGCAGTTAGAGAGCTAAATTTTGTTTTGTTTTGAAGCTATTAAATTGTATTTAATTTTAACATTTTTACAAGTGCTTTAAACAATTTTTTTAAGCAAAAGAATTTTGTTTTTACAGTAAAAAATTGAATTTTTCTGCATTTTAGAAATTTTTTTCTAGTAAAAAGAAAAGCTTAACAAGCTACATTGAGATGTCAATCTATATTTTTCCTAATGTAGCTTAACAGGTATTTTTATATTTTAACTACAGGGTGCGGATAAAGTTCCCGCAATTTTATTTTTGCGAGGTTTTGACATTGTCATCGCAATTTTATGTCGACTTCAATAATTTTATTGAATTCCTTGATTAATTTTGGTCCAGAATATGTTTTATTTATTTGTTTATTTTCAGTTGGACTGACGTTATGGATCGTGAAAATGTACATGTCACAGTCGTTGAGTGGCACAAAACTGGAATGAAGACATCTGACATTATTTGCGCAACCGGTTTCAAGCAGAGGATCGTCTACGATGCCATGAAAAGTTACAAGGAGACTGGGGGGACCGCGGACCGTCATCGGAGTGTCCGTCCGACAACCGCGACGACTCCGGAGAACATCGACAAGGTCCATTGTCGAATTCGCCGCAATCCGGAGGTGTTGATGCGCAAGATGGCTAAAGAACTTGACATCGATGAGAAAAGCTTTCGCCACAACGTCAGAAAGAAGCTGAAACTCCGCAGCTACAAGATCGCACGAGTTTACTACTTTAATGAAGCGATGAAGGCAAAACGACTTGAGAAAGCTCGCCGAATGCTTCGTCTGGTCGCCAGTGGTCGCTTGCAAAAGGTCCTGCTTACCGACGAGAAGATTTTCTCCATCAAGCCACAACCACCAAAATCATCGCCAACTGCTCAAGAAGGGTCAGCAGAAGATCGCTGCCATGAAAACCATTGGCCGCATGAAGCCATTGGCCTCAATCATGGTATGGGCCGGCATCTGCGCCATGGGAAAGACGCCGCTGGTCTTCATAGAGCGGAACGTCAAAATTAACGCCTCCAGCTATCAGCAGCGTGTCCTCCGTGATGGATGTACTGGAACCGTGGGCGGCACAGCACTTCAGCCCAGAAGGAATTACGCTTCAGCAGGACTGAGCTTCAGCAAATTTCGTTAATTCGACAATCGCGTGTGTGGGTTGAGCTGTTTCCCAGCTTTTGGGGTAAGGATGTTTGGCCACCAAACTCACCGGATCTTAACCCAATTTATGGACTACTCAGTAAGGTCCATCATGGAGCAAAAAATCTCGGGAACACGATACGCCACCATTGACGTGCTGAAAACGGCTCTAACACATGCATGGGACGAGATTACGGTGGAAGAATGCACCACCAATATCGGCACTTTTCGAAAGCGACTCCGTAAATGTATTGAGGCCAAAGGAGGCAATTTTGAGCATTTGATGTAAATGTTTTGGATTTTATTTATTGTTACTAAATTAATAAACGTTATCATTCATTTTGTTGTTTGACTTAATTTGTTGCGCGGTATTTTTTTACTGTTGAAATACTTTTAAAAATTGCGGAAACTTTTTCCGCACCCTGTATGATGCATGTATCTGTCAAAATGTCAAAATTCCACTATTTTTGAATGCAAAAAAACCTCATTTTTTGAAAATTATGAAAATTTGTCATCATATTCTCTTATTAGTAGGCAGCCCAGTGGAGAAGGCAGAATAGTGGATTTTTGCCTCATAAGTTTCCTATGATTTTTTGAAACCGGTATTTTTTTCATTGTCAGGTGGTTACATTTTAAAATTTATAATTTTAAAATTTATAAAGATGATCTAATGTAAGTATACAAACTGATGTAAATGGTTTTATTATTTTCATTCTTATATTTTCAAAATTAAAATACAAATACAAGTCATGCACATTGATCAAGGGAATGCACAAACATTCCTCGTGCAGGGCGGTCTCTAGTTCAGAAAGTGTGGAAAGTAAGAAGACAGTTAACATGAAAACGTCTCGGGCGTTCTTCAAACACAAAAACGTCCAGTGATCTGACAAATTGTAATTGAAGATTCAAGTAATTTGTAAATGACGTGTCTCCACTGCTGTTGTGTCTGTGCTCACGGTGCCATTGCCGTTGCGTCATTTCAACACATCCCTCGTGTCACAAATGGTTTTGTAATAGCTGTTCTGTCATGAATGTTCGCAGTATGCAGTTCCCGTTGGATAGTTTTGGTTGATATGGGTTTCATGGAGATAGGTAATCATCTCGGAGGTTATCTCGGAGGTTATATCTTATGCTGCTGGGTCACTATCCACTTCAACATCCTTTTATCTCTATCGGTGAGTATTGACTTTCGCCCACTGTTCTGTTTCGCAGATGATGTCATACCATATTTTATGTAGACTGTCGTAATAGTGAAGCTCCAGCGAGTGATCGTGCCTCTTTCGACATCTGAAAGGTTGGACGTAACGGCGTTTAACTGCTATCAGAAGTTTCACATGCAACCCATACGGCTGTTGCTGGTCGACTGATACCTCTGCCTTCACGGCCAATAGATGGCAGACGTCTATTTTAGATGGCGTGACTCTTCTGCGCAAATTAATTATGGCCCGTTTTCGAAGGGGTGTTCATATTATTGTGTCCATCCCCTGTAGATGCCTCACAAATCGATTGAAGTGCAGAACTGACCATGTTATGAAACATGTCGTGTAAACCTGAAATGATACGAATATGAGCGAGATAATTATATTGATCATTGTCATCTACGAAACTTGAGCCACGACCTATGAACCCTAGCTTAAAAGTGTGCGTTGAGCGGCGACATCCAGAATCTCCCCGACAAATTTCGACAAAACTCATCTCCCTTGAAGGTAATGGAAATCTTAGCATTCGATATCCGGACGGATTATTTTGTATCATTTTGTTCCACATCGTCAAACTGTGAAAGCAGTGTACTACAAGACCTGTCTGCAGAATAGTCTACGGTGTGCAATTAGAGATAAAGCCCTGAATTGCTTTACAATGCCATCATTCGATAATGCAACAGTTCAAAAGGAAACAGTGTCAAAGATCTTTTACGATGCTGGAGGTGGTAGATCATAGACCACACATCTTATTCACCGGATCTTTCACCTTATGATTTTGATTTTATACTAAAAGAACCATTACAAAAGATGCATTTTCGTACACGAGAAGACATTCCCAATGCTGTGAGGCTCGAGATTGCAAGATTTGCCAATGGTGATTTCGATGGTATTCGCCAGCTTCCTCATCATTGCTAACGAGTGATTTATAATCTCGGACAAAAATTTGAAGGTTCTTAGATTTCATGTAGATGTAGTGTTCAACATCACTACTTGTGAGATGAAGGAATAAACAAATACGTTAGAATTGTGCAATCTTTCTTGCTTCGCTTACCTACAACCCTTCATACATAACTGATCTATTAAATTAATCGATAGAGTAGATTATATCCTTTCTAGCCATTAAAGTTTAATCGACATTAAAAATATTGAATATATATTAAAATTTAATGAAGAAGATGTTGTAACACAAGGTAATTTAGAAGAATTGAAGATACAATTTTACTGAAAGTAAATAAGAATTTTGATACAGATAATAAAATCAAAATAATCATCAGACGTAATATGAGGTAATTCAGAAATAGGTGTAAAAAGACACATGCTTTATATTTACATAAATTATCTACAATATAAAAGTGACATTTGTGGATGTATGTGTACGTCTGGGTGTGTCTCTGTGACTAATGTTTAGCGTACTTACCAACAAATTTACAAATTTGATATTATTGCTACAAATTTGAGATTTGCCATGGGGTAAGTTCCATACTGTAGACAATATAAAAATGACAAAAATAACCTTTTTTAGTCCAAACTAGACACATAAATAAACTCAAAACACCCTCACTGCGTAATGCTGTTGACACCAATATTTCGTTTTAATTTCTTAAAACTTTTTCAAGGTTTAGTTCACGGTATTATGCGGTGAAGGTGTTTTGAGTTTATTTATTTGTCTTGTTTGGATTGAAGAAGATAACGTATTTTGATGTATATATTTTCAACCTTTTTTAGGTTTTTGTTTGTTTGTTTGCTTTTTTTTGCGGGAGGGTAAATGACCATAAAATTACGGTGGCTTGAGACCGCAGTGCGGCCAACGGAGGTGTTCTTTTCTATTGGCTAACGCTTCCACCGCCATGTTTTTCCCAACTGGAGCACAGCTTTATGTAAGCCACAGAAAGGATTTTCACATTTTCACTAAACTTTTGTGACTCACGGTTGTTCTGCTGCCTTTGAGTGTATTTAATGTGAATTATAGAAACACAAAAATATCTTTCTTTCCATTTTGCACCCTAAAAAGTCACTAAAATATACCTATATTTTTTCATAAAAACAAGAATATAACAATACAATACAAACCATACTCGCACATAAGTAATAACAAAATGAATCACTGATCTGTTTTTGGATTTTTCGACACCGGGAATCCAGAAC
>JAFIDM010000006.1:51063888-51118495 GCA_023159025.1 Thereuonema tuberculata
ATTTATAAATATTGTTGTGTGTCTTTTAAAGTATATAGAATTTAAAATGCATTGAAGTATTTAATATATCACTGGTGTTTACTGTTCGAAGAACTGATATGATAAGTGTAAATGTAACATTTATTATAGTTGGCACTGTCCACTAATTTTGGCTGGAAGATCATAAACTGAATGCATCAGGATTAAACTTAAAGTTGAAATTATCTGTAGAACGAGAATTGTACCCGAGAGGTCTGTAGCATTAGATCTGATTGAAGAAAGAAACATTTAAATTTACAAATTAAGTTAGTTTTGCAAGGACTTTCCTAATAAATAGCAGGCCGAGTGATTATAATGAAAATATCAAGTAATCTTGAATGAATTACGTTGATTTATAAATTCATATTCATTTTGATATGTTTAACATCGAATTATCCGAACCATGTCATCAGAATTGCTTCACTATTATTTATGATGAAGATTCAAGTATCCTAAGCTATCAATTGACGGAATCCTAGATGTTTGCAAGTACAACTAATTTGCTGATCTTGGAAATATCAGAGAAATCAGTTTTCTAAATCGTTAAGTTAACGTGCTGTGAACAATATTAAAGAATAAACAGAAAAGCAATTCCTAATCAGGTGCTGACTTGTTTTGATTCTTTAAATCACTTCCTTATTTGGGAAAATACTTAGAAACAATACTATTGATGGCATGATCCATTGTGCTAATTTACAGCTGGAAGACAGTATTGAAAATGTGTATGTAATCAACAACAATCACTTGATACCTTATAACATTGAAAGAATTTACTGTGAGGCCTATTAGGTTTTTTAGAAAATAAAGAAAATAGTGAATTGAAAATATAATATACGATTATCTTGCATTAAAACTATTATCCTTATTTGAGTCCATGCTTTCTAATAGAGGTTTTCGTGTTATTACTGGTGATAACATGAAGAAACAAATGAAGCTCAATAATGGTTTACCTCAAGCATCAGTTCTTGCTTCCTTTTTCAGCCTCTGCATTGCCGACATGTCTAGCGCTATATCGTGAAAGTTTGGTTACGCTGATGACTGGTCCTTAGCTGTGAAACATCGGAACCTGGATCTTACCGAGGACATCTTAGCTACACTTGATGATTACTTCAGAAAATGGAGGCTACAACCGAGTATCACGAAGACCGAAGTGTCAGCTTTCCATCTTAACAATAAAATGGCAAATAGAAAACTTCGAGGTCACTTTGGTAATAAGCTCCTTATCCACTAAAAACATCCCAAACACCTTGGAGTAACTCTAGACAGGACGTAAACTTTGAAGAAACACTGCGGGTCAACTAAGGGTTCGTGAGTATCTGCCTTGAGATCTTCAGCATTAGGCCTTGTTTACCCAGTGGCGGTGTACTGTTCTCCAGTGTGGCTTAACTGTGCCCATATTAACTTTGTTGATACTCAATTGAGTCAAACAATGCTTCTTATTTCAGGTGCTATTAAGGCAACTCCCACCTTTTGGCTATCTACATTTAGCCATTTAGCTCCTCCTCATCTGCGATGTGAGCATGCTGTCCTCAGAGAATTTAAGAAAATTGCTGACAACTCCTTGCTTCCAGTCCAGGAGGATATTCTAGACATCTCACGAAGGAGGCTCCGATTCGGACATCTTTTACTTAGATAAGCGCAGAATTTATTTGAGTCTAGCTTTAATGTGACCGAATGTTGGAAAGAGGAATAGGAATGTAATATATCTGAAAGTTTCGTGGTATGATACGGGGAAAACCTCCAGGACTAGATTCTCCCGCGAGGTTTAGTCTACACTTAACAGAATTAGAAAACTGTGGAAAATGTGCTGACTTATTATTCAAATGGGGTAAAAACTCTCTCGCAATTGTGTTTTTGGTGAAGTGAAACAAACTGTCAAACACATAGTGCTCTCAGAGCTTATACAAGTGAATGGGGGTCGTTTATATGATTGAATGTGAGAATTGCAAGAAACTCTACCAAAAGAACAGTAAGGGAGTATAAAATAGAACATGTCAATTACATCAAAATAAACAAACTGATAAGTTACAAGTAGCGGATCACTGCTTTAGTCACTCAATGAGCAGAAATGTAAAAAACTGTATTTATTAAACTGTATAAGAAAACTGTATAAGAAAAAAAAAAGTACTTTGACGAGAAAGATAATAGAAAGTATTTTAATTAGGAATACAAGAGGTCTGAATATAAGCAGAACTGAAGGTGTAGAAATTGATGAAAAATTTGTAAACTTAGCTAAAATATATAATAAATTTAAATTCATGTAAAAATAATAAACTTTAAAGAATTGATGTAGTAACAATCATTATGTTTTGGTAATTACTTGGTATTTCTTCCACTGGTTAAAAGTAAATATGTTGGTCGTTATTTATGAGCCCGGATTGATTGCATATTTATACATTACATATTATTAAGCAGGTTTATGTTCATATCTTTCTGTTTTATTTATGAAAATTGTTATATTTTTATATCTTGAAAAAGGAAAGACGTAATATTGTTTCCGAAAACTTGCCGTCATTAAATATATTTTAAATACATTTAACTTGTACGATGAGGTGATAATTCATTAATATGACTTTTAGAAGAGAGGATGTTAGATGAAAGTATGGATTTCACAATTTTAATATTTTTCCATCTTGTGATATAACGTTTTTTTTTTTACTTTGGAAAAAAAGGTTTATGTTCATAACCAAGAAGATGATCCCAGAACTTTGGACCCAGACATCTTTATCCAAACGAAAACAGATAGTTACGGAGTTTGGGGTATCCATATTACAAAGGTATGCTTTAAATATTATAGCTCATGAAGTAGTGTCTAATTTTTTATTTAATTTCTTCAATTTCCTTAGACGTTATTAGACATTAATAAAACGTTAATCGAAATTGATTTACAAAAAAGTGAACTGATTTTGAAACTAGAATAATCATCGTCCTTAGAGAAGGTGGTTTGTCTTAGAGATATATCCGTTGGCGGAATCCCAGCAGCATCGTTTACGTATGGCATCTATGAATTAAAGAAGAATCCTGTGCATAAAATCACATATGATCTCCGGAGCGACGCTTGACATTGCATGTTAGGTTTCCACAAAGGTACTGGCAAAGGATACCCATCTCGAAACTACCATACGTACGGTAACCACCAGCCTATTATAGTTTTCATTGCGATCTTAATATCCTGTACTACGTTAACTATCACTACTGATCATATGCAAGCACATATCACTAGTAGTAATATCTTAATCAAGAACAGACAAAATTGGAAGGAATACGAATGGTGTATCGTGATCTTTAGTGCAAAAATCTTTTTTATTTTGGTCAAATAGAAAAAGAAAGCATGGTCTCCAGATCTGAATCCCCGTGGTTGCGCCCTTATTTCATCAGAAGGTATCTGGACCATGAGCCAAGATTTACCCTGAAATATCGCGCGAACTCAACGCCGTCACCACCTCCATCAGCTTCTGCAACCCTAACGTGAGCGAAATAATCCGTAAGCTGAAGGATGCCTAGATCTTCAGCACCATTGCTCTCACCAAACCTTATTGGTAGACCTCCTCGTTGAGCAGGGATAAAGCAGGGATAAAGTTTCTTTCAGGGGGAGAGACCGCGGCTCCTTTAAGAGAAACTACTTGGCGTTTAGCCTCAAATATGGCAGTAGAGCATTCAATAAGAGTTTTGGATGAAGTTGGGCCTAAGGTGGTATTTTTTTCTGGTGAGATATACGGACTATCTACTGGATGAATCGTCTACCTTGGTTGTTAGTGACAAATCTCGGCAAGTAACTTGTTTGCTGCAATTCAGGGTAAGGAACGCCATGTAGCCCGTACGACAGCATCACAGAGGTTAGCTCCTGCTGTGATCGTACAAAGTGCCATTAGTCGGACGGTTAGCGGTCAAAGTGGTCATCATAAGTGGATCTCTAACTAAACAAAGATATGTTACTAATATTTTGTAGCCAGTAGTGGTCCTTTTGTTTACCAGCATCATGTTGGAACCTTTTATCAATAAGGTAATGCACGTCCACATACAGCCATAAGGAACAGCACCTGGAATACCGATTTCGCACTACTTGCTGTTCTATTCCAGAGAATTATACTGCGTGGTAGTCTTTTTCCCATTGTTCATGCGTCCTTTGCTGCAAAAGATGTTTTTTTTTAAATTTTTACTAGGTGTTCTTGCTAATATAGTGAAGAACATCAATAAAATGGCATCAATCCTTTTAGTTGCTGCATTTTGTTTAGCGTATTTTTTTTCATTTCTTCTAGCTGTTCCTCTTTTATGCTCACTATCCTTTAAATTATATTTCTTGTCTCCTACTAACAGTAGTTGTTTTAGCGTGTACTTGCTGTATCCAACTTCTTGCCAAGGAATGGTATTATTACGTTCAATGGCACGTCAAATTACAGCAATCAGTACACTTATATGTATGTGTAGTGTCAATCTAAAACCAGTTCAGCTGGTGGCCAAATTCAGAACTTGTAGTCCAGTTTAATTTCTGCGTGTTTAAACGAAATTACAAATCAAACTAATTCCAAAGAAATTTCTACTTTACAAGATGTGTCTGTGTCATTCCTTGATGCTCTGCTTCCTGACTCGCCTTGAAAATGGTCTCCTGTGGGAAACCGAATCCATCGGTGATATATTAATCATTGCTCTCTTTTTTTATTTTTTCAATTTTTTGTCCATCTTCCTCATACTCTTATTCTTTTTAATCATTGATGATTTGTTAATTGCACGTTAAACTTCCAGGAATGATAGCAATCTTTTCATAATATTTTCTCAGATTCTTCTAAAATAGGTATATTATTAACGAAAATCAATAATTTCTGGCTTGAAAACTCAAACTGGCACAGCGATTGATTTCTCAGAACTGTTGCAGTTAGTATGAGGCATTTTTTAAGATATTTTGAATCTGTTTACGAAGAAATTTAAAAGTATTAAAACATCCTGTGTAAATTAATTCAAAGCATTCTCAGACATAGTCCGAGGCATTGAATAAATAATTTGAAAAATGGTATTAATAATTCTAGCTCTTTACAATTTCTACAAGCTGTTTAGTAAAAGTTTTGGCTGTATAGTATTGAACAAGTTATTCTTAAGTTATCCTTTTTATTCGAACTTATCTGATCTGGCAGTAGGTTTTAAGATTGTTCCTATTTATATTTGTTTTACCTCAGAATTAGTAGCTGTCTTTGAGTTATGCTACGTGCCCCTGCCCCATGTATACAAATTGTCCACAAGTTTCAGAAACAGTTTAAACTTATTAAGTGCTGCTTATCCTATCTTTCTACATGTTTATCGGTTTATGCCAGTTATAATAGTTTTTTCCCCTACTTCTAGAACCTTTTTTCCATTCAATGTTATGCGATTTTTCCAATGATTATTATACATTTTGCCGAGAATAATTGTTACTATAAAAGTAAGATTTCTGCAGATGCTACTATTTGGAAACATCCTCCACAACAGCAAGTGTAAGTTGTGGACAGAGAGCTAACCTATAGAGAATTACCATAAGATGGAAACAGCAAATGTGGATTTTAGACAGCTAGTGTAATTTTGCGATAGCCAGTATCGTTTGTAAATCAATCAAATAAATGAGATAGCTAGTATCTCGACAATCTAATATAATTTTGAGACACCTTGTATGAATCTATATTACTAAAATCTTTTATTTCTCTGTCTGTCTGTCCGCGCAATTTTCTGAGCGAATGGAAAATAGAAATAATTTTTACAATGAAACATCCGCGACAGGAATCGAACCTGCAACCTTCTGATCCGAAATCAGATGCCTTATCCATTAGGCCATAGGGACTACAACTCTCTTCATATGGTTTTTTGACTTATATCTCCTTTCCTTTCCCCCATCAATAAGGAATGTATTCAATCTTTTTTTTGAATCTCAAGATTGTTTATTTATTTCACATCAGTCAGTTTATTTGTAATTCGAAACTGACAATTAGAACGATAATTGCCGAAACGTTGCAATATTTTAAATATTCTTACTTAACCAAATCCTATGTGATATTGAAAAATATGTGGGTGTACACGCCAGATGTTGGAGTAAAGAAAACAGAGTCAAGAAAGAGAGAAGCACTCTTTTTTTGAGGTGGAATACCGAAAAAATCACTATTTGCAACTCAAAAACCATCAATAAATGTAACTGAATCGTCCCTGAAAAGTGACAATTATAATTAAAATGAAAGTCAAAAAAGAATGAAGCGATACTTCTATTAGATAGAATACTGAAAAATCACTATCTGTAACTCAGAAACCATCAATATTTGGAACACAAAAGCCACTGAAAAGTGCCACTTAGATTAAAAAAAGAGACTCAAAAAAGAAAGAAGCAGTATTTCTATTAGATAGAATACTGAACACTATTGTAACTCAGAAACCACTGAAAAGTATCATTTGGAATAAAAAAAAAAAAGAGTCAAGAAATAAGAAGCAGTATTTCATTAGATAGAATACTGAAAAATCACTATTTGTAACTCAAAAACCATCACTATTTCTAACTCGAAAACGACTGAAAAGTATCAATAGGAATAAAAAAAAAGATAGTCAAGAAAGAAAGATGCACTATTTCTATTAGGTAGAATACTGCTAAGAAGTTAGACGTCTTAGCCATTAGACCACTAGGCCTACATTCTAATCTCTGTAAAAAATAAAAATATATCATAGATATATGATTTACAAGGTGGTTCTAAAAGCAGTCGTAGATTGAGAGAATATAGACATCAAAAATTAAATTAAAAAGAAGCTTTTAAAAAATTTTAGTTTTAGTTTCCTTGATGTAATTTGTGTGTGTGTGTGTGGGTGTGTGTGTTTTTTTGTTAATAAATAAAAAATTATTTTCCGTTACATAAGGGAGGCTTCCGGAGCGAAGCGACGGGTAGCCGACTAGTTGCTGTAAAAACGACAATGAGTTGAACTAGGAATGGGTTAATTAAATTTCCTTAGAGAGTAAAAATAAGTTGGAGGCAACAAGTAATATTTGAAAAAGTCGTAATAATTTTAATATAACATTATAGAATTTTAAGCATAGGAAAATGACACAGAAATAAAAAATATGTGAGCTTTCATCGGTGAGAGTTTGGGACGGCCCGTTTCGTCATTTTTAGGGAGTCATCAGCCAAACCCGGAAGCGGGTGTGGTTACATCGTTGCTGCAGCTACTCTATTAGTCCACTAACTATGTACATCCGACCGTGCATCAGATCGGATAGTTCTGAAATTTTGCTGAGTTGTTGTTTTTGTTTTCTTATTAAAGGATAATATGTGGCAGAGTCAGAGTAAGTTATTAATTCTAATGTACACACACGGACACCATTAAACACATTTCAATGATTTATTGAAAATAAGAATTGCCTTCAATTGACTATTAAATAAATGACACTATTATCGAGTCTTTATTTCATGAGTTATTAATATTCATTAAGTTAATAAGTCCATAGTTTCAATGTTCTATGTAGATAAACAGTTCCAGTAGTAATGGTTATATAACACCTTATGCAATAACTAATGGTTTTATCTCACCGTATGCTATACATTTATTGATCGATGAATAATCAATTAATATAATGTCAAGTTAATAAAGTTAATTCCAAACTTGAACTTAGAGTTCCGTCGAAGCACAAATGTTATTAATATTATCAATCATATTTTATCTTCACTAGATTTACACACATGTTTAATACTATGAATTTCACCTAAGATATTTTAACACACTTCCTCAATAAGAAGAATTATTTAATCAGTAAGTCACTAAAGTCAAAGTATTAAATAACTGATCATCTTGATTACTCATGTGTAATACATATTTAAAGATCGTGACACTGATGCCTTGAAATTAATTAACTCTAGATTTCTTCCTTGATTTTTGATCTCGTTCGAAAATAATTGATTTAAAGTTCACCTCTCAGTTTCGTATACTGTTCCCACTTTAATAGCAAAGTTCTTTATTTGATGGAATCACTGCTGCGAAGGTTGATTCTTCATTCCCAATAATAATAAAGGAAATTCTACTTACAACTTGATGATTACTTTCGAATCTCCGTAATGGCGGCTCGGCGATTCTGTCCCGCGTTCTCCATTTCTTTCGGTCGATTCGAATTTCGCTCCATTTAAAAACGACTTCCATTTGTTGCCCTCTCCCATGATGCAGGCTGTTCACAAGGGCTGGCAAGATTATATTGGCTAAAAGTTAACCTTAGTTTAATTTGGAAACTTTATGACCACAGGAATATCTTAAGTCATGCAGCTCGCTGCCATTTTTTACCAAATACCGATTGCGTCTCGTCACTGCGCATCTGCTCATATTACATTCATAAATGACGTCATAATTCGTAAACAAGAAATAGATTTTCCTTTTATTTAAATTTCTTCACTTCTAAAAACAATACTAGATTATGTTCAAGCAGGATTTAAAGATAATTCATATAATAATTTTTAGTAAAGTTCTACAGTTGTTTATGATGTTATCCCAATGTAAGATCCAAGTTTTCGATCTCGAGCGCCGAACGCAACCTTTGCAAAAATTAAACAACCGCGAAATATTCGACCCTTATTAAGGATTTGGCGATTTTAACCCGGAAGGACTATTGTTGTGATAATAATGACTTAGTACGTTTTAAAGGAAACGAAATTTCCTACAGTTTTGAGACCAGAACCACGTATATGAACCTAATAGTTTCCGAAATACAATATTTCAAAATTTAGTAAGTTTTGCGAACTCGCCAATTGTTAGCAATAATGTGATGTTCTGTGGGATTTTCGACCTTGTAGGCCGAGTAGGCTGATGTCCCTCAGAAAAGCAATTAAATATGTGACAAAATAACACAAAGTAAATGAAATAATGATCCTTAAAACCTAATGTTTGCAATTGACAGTGATAAGAATAAAAAACAGAAAGCAAGTAAGAACATTTTGCTCTCTTTGAAGGGTCCGGTTGCGCATCGGCGGTTTCTCCACTGGGAACGTCTGCAGTTGAAACATTGATGTCTTCCCAAAATACAGTCTCCAGCATTTTGAAATCTGACAAATCGTCGCTTTCTGGGGAGTCCAAAATAATCTCACGTGCGATGTCCGGCACTTAGTCGCATGAAGCCCCGCTTCAGTGGCTGCAGACGAAAGAACACTTTAGCCCTGCCTTCCTACAGCTGCACGCATTCCCAGAATCCCTTGTACAGCCGCACGAAATCATCCTCAAGAGGTGTTGTGGAGCTGCGTCTCTGGTCATCAGTTTGGGGCTGAGGCCTTGTGTGGTGGATATCTACCCGAAGTTGAGAGGATTCAGTTTGGCTCCCAGCCATTTATGCACTTGTAACAGAATTGGACATTTGAAGAGAAAATGATGGAAGAGATGTTTATAAATAACGTGTATATAATAAAGTAAGTGCGTACATATATATAAGAACGAATTGCATCTGATGGTGGGTGCGGAAGGAGTGAAATCGAGCCGCGTCTCTTGTAGGAGGTAACCTTGCGACAATGAAGCTCCTTTTTGTAGCCCTCGCAAATAGATGCTGCTGCAGCTCATTAAGGCTCTCGATGTCGGGGTTGACACCATACAGAGCAACTATTATCCGCTTCCTGTTGCTGCTATCTCATCAGGTGAAGCGATGGTGTCGAAAAAACTGGCCACATCCTTTTCGAGGTCCGAGTGTTTTTAGTGCATTTCGAACATTATCAATTTCCCTTGGCCGAAGACGCAGGATGTCGAGTCACACCCACTGAAGGGGTGGATGAAAAGGAAACGCTCCGGTTTTAATGTGTACTTTGATGAGGTGATGCTGGAATAGATGACATCTGTAGCTTTGTTTCTTCCACATTTCTTGAAACATATCTTGGCCGAAGACGCAAGATGTCGAGTCACACCTGTTGGAATCCTAAGCAGAGTGAGTTAAAATGTGAGTTAAAAATGAAGAAACTAAACTTTTGCTTGACATGAACTTTTACTTCAAAAAGATCGCCATTAAAGAACACAATACAGCAGCGCCACTTTTTCTGAACTACTTTTTCTTTTCTTTTAACTAAGCGCTGTAGATTACTTTCAGTTTCAATTAATACATTACTTTCAGTTTCTATTAGTACAAAACTTATCAAAACATTACCGTTACTGAATTAATCTAAACACAAACTGCCAGATTTATAAACATTGTAAACTTAAAAACATTGTAAACTTACACCTCCCCTCAATGTTTTATAAATCTGCAACCTTAACCATTTAAAACATAAAGTCTTAAATTATACTAGTCCAAAGGCATTGGCAAATTTCCTCGTCTTCACTGCTTTCAATGGTTTGCCTGTCAAAATCTTGCTTGCCACGAATATCAAATCCACTGCCAGTACCTCTGCGACTTTTGCCTCGTCGGGGTTTTCCTTTATTACCACGAGGTTCTCGTTTCCTGAATTCTTTGATTGAAGTCGGTTCACCAGTTCCTTCTTTTCTGTTTGGGACTTTGTCTTGTGATGGTTCGATTGAATAGACATCACATTCTTTACGAGATTCCTCTTCGTAACTGGGAGAACTTGTTTTCTTCTTCCTCTCTTTAACATCTTGAGTTACTTCTTGAGGAGAATTACTAAACTTCATAATTCTTTCGGTGATCGGCTTCTGGGAGCGAGCTTTATTATTTTCTTCTTTCTTTGGTAGTGGGGGTTCCTGCGGCTTGACTTGTTGTGCTTCTTTAAAATCCTTTTTGACTTCAGGCACGGGTTTACCTTTCGGAGTCACTGGTGGAGCTCCCTTAGACTTGTTTATATTTTCTTGTTCTTTAAGTTCCCCAACCAGGCGTTCTGTAGGTCGTCCCCCATTCTGCCTCTGCAATTCCTCTGTTTCTGGAGTAATTTTTTCCATTTCTGTTGACACAGTAAGTGCATGTTCACCTTTATCTAGCTCAAGTTCATACATTCCAGCATTAACTCTTGCTGTAGCCACTGTTTTTCCTTTCTAGATGATAAGGCACTTATCGGTTCCACCTACAAACGTTGTAGTGAATCCCAGCTTGGCTAACTTGCTAGTAGATAGTAAACTTCCGCTGAAAGTCGGAGTGTACAGCACGTCCTTCACTGTGATAACACGTACTTCATTCCCATTACCGGTTTTACATCGTAGAACGCCACTGCCAACACCTTCCGCAGTGATCACTCGATTGTCTGCTAACCGTACTTTTGTCCGCACGGTGGTGTCTAAAGATGTAAAGAACTTTCTATCACAGCTCATGTGCCTTCCCGTTCCTGAATCTATATACCATTTATCACGGTTGCCTTCGCCTACTGTGAAACAAATATCTGGATTGGAAGTCTTTATTGATTAACCATATTTGCCGCAAGTATCTTTTCCTTTTCTTGCTTTTTCTTTTTCCAAAGTCTGTACTCAGGACAATCACGCTTAAGATGGCCTGCTTTCTTCTTGCAAAAGTAGCATTCTCCATAAAACTGCGATGCTCCGCTTGCAATGCTTGTTCTTTGAGCGTCTTTCCTTCTCGGCGTTCATACTGTAAGAACTTTCTCCTCATGAACCTGCTCCTCGGATGAATAACCAAGTCGTCTTTGGTACTCTTCAACCATTTTTGTCTTCACGAGGCTTAGCGTCAGATCTTTATCCGGTCTAGTCTCCAACGCTGTTATCAGTGTTGAATAACTATCCGGTAAGCTGCTCAGCATAAATGCTACCGCCAGTCTGTCCGCTATTTCTTCCCCGAGTGCTGTAATCTGGTTCAGATTGTCCTTTAACCTTTCAATAACAATTCTGTCTGACATTCTTCACGAAAGATAAGCCTAACTAACTTCTGGTTCTCAATGTCCGAAAATTCCTTTACCTTTTCTTTAAATCTTCTTTATTCTTCAAACTCACCATTTAAACTCGTCCGGATGCTTTGGAACACGTTATCTGGGCCCGTAACCTGTTGGAATCCAAAGCAGAGTGAGTTAAAATGTGAGTTCAAAATGAAGAAACTAAACTTTTGCTTAACATGAACTTTTACTGCAAAGAGATCGCCATCTTAGAACACAATACAGCAGCGCCACTTTTTCTGAACTACTTTTTCTTTTCTTTTAACTAAGCGCTGTAGATTACTTTCAGTTTCAATTAATACATTACTTTCAGTTTCTATCAGTACAAAACTTATCAAAACATTACCGTTACTGAATTAATCTAAACACAAACTACCAGATTTATAAACATTGTAAACTTAAAAACATTGTAAACTAACAACACCCACTGAAGGGGTTGATGAAAAGGAACCGCTCCGGTTTTAATGTGTACTTTGATGAGGTGATGCTGGAATAGATGACATCTGTAGCTTTGTTTCTTCCAAATTTCTTGAAACATATCTCACGTCGTTGTGAGATCACAGTGAGCATTATCAACAAGTCGATGTCCTCGCCAGCGACTAACACTACATCATATGAAGAGGCAAAGAGTGACAGCTGTAGTGATGATGGGCCTGTCAGCATCTTCCTCTGCCTCCAGTACTCGAATGTTATGGTTTTCCATTTTCGTTTTCAGCAGGTCGATGAAACGAATTTTGATTGTGTCGTTTGATTTGAAATTCTCTTGTGAAGCTGCCATGTTTATCGACACCACCGTTGCACCTGCTGGGATAGCAGCAGCAGGGTGGCAACCTGTACGGTGTGTACGGTGGCAACCCCGACATCCAGAGCCTTAATGAGCTGCAGTAGAACCTATTTGCAAGAGCTGGGGGCAAAAACGAGCTTCAAGCTCCTACAAGAGCCCCGGCTCGATTTCACTCCTTCCGCACCCACCATCAGGTACAATTCGTTCTTATATACACTAATACACTTTTGTTTCTTTTTCTCATCTTGTTCTCTTTAACTAATACACTTACTTTATTATATACACGTTATTTATAAACATCTCTTTCAAATAATATATACTTTGAAACACACAAAAATAATTATAAATTAACCACTTTTAAGTAAATTATTTAGAAATTTCTAACCAAAAAATTTTTTGCATTAAATATTTTAAATAGTATTTACAATTATAATTAGTAATTTTAATAAATATTTACAATTAATATTTCAATTAATATTTATAATTACTATTTAATTAATATTTACGATTAATATTGCTACTGTGTTTTGTGTCGAGCACAAACGGACGGTGGCGGGGTAATGGAATGCGACTTGAACACAAAAGGTTTTAAAATAAGAGACTTTTATTAACACGGTTAAGGTATATTACAGGAAATTGCGAAAGAGAATATCGGATCTTCGGTCCCTCAGAGTTGTCTTCCTCCAAATGGGATGTTGATTGCGTTGTCTTCCTTCTGTTGACGGGACGTCCGGTTAAATCCACGGTGTCTGTGCTTCTTTATGGCGGTCACGGAAATCGATTCCTGACGTCTAAGGTCTAAAGGGCTAAACACATACTGCGAAAGTTCGACGAAAAACGCACGACAAAATCAACGCACGAATTATCCTTCGCGTGTGTTTCGCCGGCTATTCCACAAGACCAACGAAATCGTAGGGAAAGTAACAGGAAATGAGGGGAAGATCTGGACTGAAACGTAAGCGGAAATTACTTCCGTTGGCGCGAAGCGAAGAAAACAACTCAAAATGGAAGCCCCAGTTGCTTTGCGTTCACATTATATCAATGAAATCTATTTCATTTGGGCGCCGCTGCGGCAAGATTTTAACATCCAAATCGCACGCAGCGACGAAATCGCAGGGAGTTTCGCGTCAATGTGGAATGGGGTGCATCAGATTTGAGGATTTATCGTGCGTTTTTCGTCAAACTTTCGCAGTATGTGTTTAGCCCTTAACGCCGAACCTCTTCCGTACTCTGCGGCGATGGGATGACTCCTCACGGCAAGGGTTGACTTCTCCCGTTGCCTTCGGGTGAAGACCGGGCTTCTTCGTGACACTGCGGTGAAGGGATTTCTTCGCACGGCAAGGGGTTGACTTTTCCCGTTGCCGTCCAACGTTACTGGAACCGCTTCGGTAGTAACAGGCTTCACAGATGTAGTCTTCTCCGTCCCGGTTGGGAATACTGGCGGGACCTTTTCGAAGTACACTACGGGATACCGTCTCTCAGATTGGCGCCAAACGATGCTGCCTTCTCCCGGTTGGGATATTTCAGTGAGCTGCTCGTCACGCAGACGATTCGGCTTCGACCTTCGGTAAGGACGTTTCTTCTCTTTCCAACTGCAGATCCTCCGAATGGGCGGTTGTCCCTTGACGTTCCGCTCTCTTCTCTTCTCCACAGAGATCCTTTACCTGGGCTGTTACCGGCAGTCGTTCCGTTACACGATCTCCTCAGGGGGATCCTTCCTACTGGGCGGTTGCCCGAAGACATTCTGCTGTGTTCTCTTCCAAAAAGAGAGCTTTGCGGCTCCGGCCGCCGAGACGAATTCCTAAGTTCTGCTCTAACTGAAGACCTTTGCGGCTCCTGCCGCTGAGTCGAACTCCTATGTTCTCTTCCCAAAAGAGATCTGCTTCCTGGGCTGCTGCCCGACGACGTTCTCGTATCCTTTCTTTTCTCCTTCCAAGTGGAGACACTTTGCGGTTCCTGCCGCTGAGGCGAACTGCTTTTCAGGCGTTCTGCGCCTGCTTTTATAGGCGATGAATGCCTCAAACGAGGCTCAAGACTGGTCGACTCGACTCCGCTGAAGGGGGAGCGGACAAAACGCCTGGTAACAATATTTCGATTAATATTTACAATTAATCTGTCAATTAATATTTACAATTATAATTTTCATATTTACAATTATTATTTTCAACTGATAAATCAATTATATTTATAATTATACAATATTAATATATTTACAATTAAGGTAATTTTGGTTGAAATTATTTTTTTGTTCCCATTAAAAAGTCTAATAAGTTAATGAATAATTTAATAAAAGTAATTAAAAGATAAAAAGTTAAAAAAATCATACAATACATCCATTCGACAGTTTCAAGGAAGTACATAGTTCCCCATCATCAGTAAGATCTTGTTTGAGAGTAGTTTATACCCAAGTTTGCAACCCTGAAAACGCTCTGATCCTTCCGTGGTGCTCGAAAAACTGTGAAATTCTGGCACTTGTTTCAGTTTATTCGAATTTAATGTTTGAGACGTAAAATATGGCTGCAACTAAACATACATGCAAAATCATACATTGAAATATACATAATACATGAATACATACAGAATATTAATAACCCCGGAATACAGATGAGTCCCGCTAAGGTATTCCACAAATCTAATGATAATATGGGCGAGTACAATATGGGTCTCCTTACTCTGTGGCTCTCGGAATTATTTGTAACCGTGTAAGTGAAACCCAGAACTGCGTGCAATGCCTCTGTGAAAAAGGAACAGCATGGAAAATGTTACAAAATTTTTGTACTGGTGCCCTTCTATAGAAATCGTTTGTGCCAGGTCCCTGGCAGTCGGATCTGTTGTTTAGTGAATAAAATCCTCGGAAGCGGGATGAGCACTAAATCAGCTGAACCCTGCGACGCTCTGCTTCTCTCTGCTGCAACACCCATCAAAGTTCCTCAAGCAAAACTGCTCTCAAATGAATGTAACAAACGTCGACTGATCACCATGATGCGTAACCTCTCAAATTCAGAGAGGCTTGGTATCGAGGTACATCAATCTCAAGAAGATGCCGATGCTGATATAGTGAGGACTGCTCTCTCCAAGAGCTCATCGTTCGACCAAGTTTTCATCATTGGGGAGAACGTCGACCTACTGGTCCTCCTCAACGGCTTAAGCTCTGGACAGACGAACATGTACTTCCAGAAAGGCGGCAGAGGTGGGTACAATATCCAGCAAATTCCTTCACATGTGGAGAAATGCCGGGTCCACGAGGGATGGTTGTGTTCCCACATGTCATTAGTAGGTGTGACACCATCTCTGCCGTTTTCTGGCAAGGCAAGGTGAAGTGGTGCAACGTCCTCAAACAAAACCCCCACTGGATAGACCTCGCCAGCATTTTCCTTGATCCAAACTCAACCAGGAAGACGTAAGAAATGCTGGCGAGATCTTGATGAATCTCTACGGAGGAGATGAGGAAACGCTGAACACCCTGCGATACTCACCATTTGTAAAATCGGCAGCAACGGCCAAAGTCAACCTTGTCCCCCCCCTACCACAGAGGCAATTGTCACGGTTTTCGTAGGATTAGCTGTGAATTATGATGAATCCCATGACCTACTCTTTAGTAACGTCTTTTAAAGATAATTTTAAAGATTATAGATAAATACAAAGATAGCTAGTTTAAGGTTCCTCTAAATTAAATGCAAACCTGATACGCTTTTTGATAGCTGGGCTCTCAGAGTTATATCTCAGCACAGTTAGGTTAATTAATAGGGACAGGCAAAGAAATTTTAGTCAGTAAAATGTACTCCAAAACAATTAATTTTTTTTAAGGTATATATATTTCTAAAAGTCAATGTATAACAAGGTTACATAGGATAACATTAAATATAAGGAAAAATCAAAATATAGTTCGTAACTGGTTACTCAGTTCATGAGAATTCTATCAGTGTCTTGTGTGTGCATACCGAAATATGCCGGTTTCTCCATATGATAGCTAGCATGTATAGAGGATAATGTAGGCCTACTTATAGTCTTGTCCGGATCATTCTTGGGATAAGTTTAGGATGTCAAACCTGTACAGGTCGATACACAGTGCACTTATGAACGTAGATTTCTTTATCATTTTCTCATCACCTTCCGTCCGTTCTGGTTCGATCTCTAAGCGCACTTAAGCCTTGTTGTGTCTCTGCCTAGCAGGTGTTGCTGGTCAAGAATTAGTAGAGTCACTAGGCTTTTAACGTTGAATTCGCTACGACACCCGTTCTCGGTCCATCGCCCTTCCTCGGACCGGCGTGGCTCCGGGAAACTGAACGGGAGCCGCGGTGAGCGTTCGAACCGTCGATTTGCGATTCGTCCCCCGCGATTCTCACTATTTCACGCAGCTGGCTGTATTCTTCTCTAAATCACAAGTGAAAATGATTCTTTATTATACTTTGTTCGAATTATATCGTCCTCGAACGTGTTTTCATGATATACTTTCAGAGTTGCTCACAGCTATCACGATCAGTACCATCTCAATATATTGTTGTTGGGGTTCCGATGGGGATGAGAAAAACAATCGGAGAGAGAAAAGGAAGTCAATCATCCACAGTGTTTAAACAAAATGTCAGCTGGTGACGTAGAGGGCCGGTGAAGGTTTAAGCCGTCCTTTATGTTACCAGAGCAGGTGCAGCTCTTTGATCCAACGGTTTCGGGTCGTTCGGCTCTTCTTGTTTAGAGAAGTCGACCCTTGACCTCAGAGTAGATGGGGGGGGGGCTCAACGAAGGGTCGCCACGCTGGCGGCAAATTGTTTACTTTGTGGGGCGATGAGTGATATCTGGTACATGGCCAGTCTGGTACATAGGAATTTAAAGGAAATGAATTCTCACGTAGATTCCAAATTGGAGAAAATACAAAATGAAGAAAATCAATTACCATGAAGAAAATAAGATAGCGAGCGGGTTTAACATAAGGATAAACATATTCGTCATCCTTTACAAAAGTTAATTGAAATTCACAGGGTAAAAGAGGGGGGGGGGCGAATATATGACTAAAGATCATCAAATAAGGGGTAATAGTGGTACGGTTAATTACTCAGGACATGAAAATATACCGTGACACAATATCATTCTTGGAGTATCTACCACCATGTGTCGACAGGGGTCGACAAAAACCCGTGTGACTGGGAATGAACCACCAGCGAACAAGGTCTCATGCCCGTCACAATGTGCGCAGTGCCCGCTCCTCAGACCCTGCTTAGAATGGTGGCTTGCAAATGCAAGAAAAGGTGCTTAGGGTCGTGCACTTGCAGAAAGGCAGGGCTCAAGTGCTCTATCCTATGCTCCTTTTGCCAAGGGCGAAGTTGCACAAATGTCACCCCGATCGTCCTGGACAAGGAGGACGAGGATCTGGACGTCCCAACACCATATAACGACCCGCCTCCACCTCCAGAAAACGTCGTCCCTCCTCCTCCCTCTCCAACTGATCCGCACTGGATGAGACCCGGCCCTTCGAAATGGGCGAAGTTATAAACTACTGCGGTGTTTATGTTGACTGTGTAAATAGTATTTTCTTGTTTACATTTATGTTTATGTTGTTTATTTAATGTTTACGTTTATTTGTTTACTGTATGTTTATTTGAAGCCATATATTACATCTAAAATGTTAAATTCACATTCTAGTATGTTTTTCTAACGAAATCCATACCAACAT
The DNA here is from genome assembly GCA_023159025.1 of Thereuonema tuberculata. NCBI lineage: Eukaryota > Metazoa > Arthropoda > Chilopoda > Scutigeromorpha > Scutigeridae > Thereuonema > Thereuonema tuberculata. The sequence continues at coordinate 51,082,148 of JAFIDM010000006.1, forward strand.
TATTCAGTATCATTTTTTCATCAATTTCCCAAAATCCAATGTTTTACTATTTTTTACGTTTATGAGAAAACTATGAGGCCTAAAGGCACCCTTTTGGAATCAACTTGAAGTTAATTCAATTCTCTACAAATTTTTCTCTCATGACTTTTCTGTAGGACCATTCGTTTAGCCTGTACGTGTCTTGGAAATTGACACTACCGATAACTTTTCACTTTTTGGATACAATTGCCCATCTTTGACTGTCTGTATCTTGGCAACCAATGGACAGCAAGAGCTCGGGTTGGCTCAAATTGTAGTCAAATTTAGCTTGCTTTACAAAGGTATATAGTAAAGATATCCGAAAAACGCTTCCTTAAGGTAGTTTTTTCGCAAAACCTGAAACAAGCGTCAGAATTTCGCAGTTTTTCAAGGACCACGGGAGTAGCACAGGGTTTTCAGGGTTGCAAACTTGCGTATAAACTACTCTCAGGGGTCCTAGTAACATAAAAAAAATCGTAGATTCATGCGCGTTTGCGATGTTTGCCTTTTTTGTGTCGATATTGCCTGGCCTATTTCTTAATTGGATTCAATTGAAAAGTATTTTACAAAAAAAAATTAATTACAAGATTAATATTCTTTAAAAATCAAACTATATAGAATAGAACTAAAGTTATTTAAAAACAATTCTTATAATCGTATTTTTTTACTTTTTTGCCATGTAAAGGTAGAGCGAATTTCAAGAAGAAATAAACCATGCTCTGATGCAATCACTGTAGCCAAGTGTAGAAGTGAATGCTACGATCAGAAACTAGAAAATAAAGTACCATGTCGGTAAGTACATTATTCAGTTATTATTATATTTTTTTATTAAAGCCAAAGCAGAAAATTCAGTTTTTACTTAATAGTTAAGCAAAATATTAAAATACTTAAACAAAAACTTGTAATTTTTAGGACAATTTGAACTTTCTAAAATAATTTTAATACAATACATTCTTAATGGCTTAGGATTGTCTGAAGAATTTAAAATTTTACTGAAGTTAAACAGAAAATCTACATCAACTAATTTTCTATCTTGTTTTTTTCTATTTTATTTTACATTAACTAACTGACACAAAATTCTTTGTACGGGTTATCTAATTTCGATTAAGAGAAACAAAGTCACTATTCTGCTTATTAAATATTCAAAGAAGTTACAGTGCAAAAAAAAAGATATTGAAATTCATACTGTTAAAATGTAATCAGAAGGATGCTTTATATATTTCTTTGTATTATTACTAGTCGGCTACCCGTCGCTTCGCTCCGGAAGCCTCGCTTATGTAACCGAAAACAATATGTTATTTATTAAAAAAAACGCACACACACAAATTACATCAAGAAAACTAAAACTAAATTTTTTTAAGGTTTTTTTTTAAATTTAATTTTTGATGTCCATATTATCTCAATCCGCGACTGCTTTTAGAACCAGCATGTGAATCCTATATCTATGATATATTTTTATTTTTTATAGAGATTAGAATGTAGTCCTCATGGTCTAATGGCTAAGCCGTCTAACTTCGGAGAAGAAGGTTGCATGTCGATTCACGTAGCGAACTTGTAGAAATTATTTCTATTTTCACAAATTACAACAATTGCACCAGACACACAAAGAAATAAAAGATCTTAGTAATATAGATATACTTTTCAGTGGTTTTTGAGTTACAAATAATGACTTTTCAGTATTCTACCTAATAGAATTACTGCTTCTTTCTTTCTTGATTCCCTTTTTTTATTTCAATCGATACTTTACAGTGATTATTGAGTTATAAATAGTGATGATTTTTGAGTAACAAATAGTGATTTTTCAGTATTCTACCTAGTAGAAATAGTGGTTCTTTCTTTCTTGAAACTCTTTTTTTAATTACAATTGATACTTTTCAGTGGTTTTTGAGTTAGAAATAGTGATGGTTTTTGAGTTACAATTAGTGATTTTTCAGTATTCTACCTATTATAAATAGTGGTTCTTTCTTTCTTGACTCTTTTTTTTTTATTCAAACATCTCCCGTGTACACGTGCTTGTTTTTCAATATCACATAGAATAAGTAAGAATATTATTATATTTAAAATACTCCAACATTTCGGCAATTATAGTTCTAATTGTCATTTTCGAATTAAAAATAAACAGACGGATCGGAAATAAATAAAACATCTTGAGATTCCAAAAAAAAAAAAGGTTGAATACATTCATTATGGGGGAATGGAATGGACACATAAGTCAAAAACAATGTAATGTGAGTAGTAGTCACCTTGGCCTAATGGATAAGACGCCTGACTTCGGAGCAGAAGGTTGTAGGTTAGATTCCTGTCGTGGATGCATTATTATAAAAATTGTTTCTATTTTCCATTCGCTCAGGAAATTGCGCCGGACAGACAGACAGAGAAATAAAAGATTTTAGTAACATAGATTATTCATAACTTTTAACTAAAGATGAACAAAAAAGGATCATTTATCTTTAAGATGTAGTGAACATACGATGTGAAGTTTTTAGATTAACTCCTAAATTAATTCTAAATTCTAGATTAATTCTAACTTCAATGCAGAAAATAGTATTTGAAAAAAAATATTGTAGGGACAACCTTAATACTACCACAAGTTGACAATAGGATCTCTATGTTAGCTCCAGGATTTTTAAATTGTAGTTTCTCCCAGTCAAGGATTTGCATGCATCTGTTTAATAAAACCTGTTTCTACAAAAAATTTTGTTCCATTTCTTCAATTAGGATTTTTTTTTAAAACAATGCCCAAAAAATTGTAAATTTAAATTTGTATCACTCCAAATGAAGTCAGTATTCTTTTTTTCCCTCTTAATCCTATGCTTTGATACTTGGATGTTTAAAAGGTACCAAACTGTTAACTCTTCTAGCGATGGGAAGAGTGAACTTACTGCAGTAACAGAAAATTAAGATTTCCTTAAGGGATGTAGAATTAATTAATAATCATGTGGTTGAATAATACGACAAAAGATTCACAATTCCTGTGGAAGGAGGGTTGTGTAGATATTGATAATATACAACTGTATACAGAAGTGGTAAAACTAGGAGCACATATTCATACGATACTATCAATAAGAAGTAATGATAATGTCATGCAAATCAGAAATGAGATCTGGCAGTTATTTTATAGGTTGTTGAATGCTCTTTGCTATAATTCGAATAAGTTTAAGCCAGTCACACAGTTGCGCTTGAAAGAATGAGAAGAGGAAAGCGTAAGAAAAAAGTTTTTCAAAGAATTTCAGAAAAATTGTTGAGTGGAAATCTCAACACACATCAATGTTACTTGATTCGCATTTAAATTTCGAAACAAACCAGTGACAGTGCCGTGATAATTGATACATATTCGTTCAGATGACAATATTAAACGTTTTATAGCGAATATTTTCGAGTGCCTCAAACAGTTTAATATTTTCTTGTAACTTAGCTTCTAAAACATATCATTAACATATTTGTAAAACATAATTCTTCTCAAATAATTAATTTATTTCAACTTAAGAAAATAATACAAAAAATAAACTAAAATTTTCGAAACGGTTCTTCAAAAAAAGAACAAAGAATCGTTTCCAAAATTGACATTTTAAAAATAGTTTATTTGAGAAGAAGAATTACGTTTTATTTAATACAATAAAGAAGACTGAATTAAGTGAACACCTGTTGACTGAAACACAACAGCAAAAGTATTTTGCGTTTGCAAAAGAACAATGCAATTGCACCAACGAAAATTGCCAGCAGGGTTGTCTCTCTAATGAATTACTGCCATTTCCATATGCCTTGGTCCTGACACCTTAATTTCAAGCTTATAGGCGTGCAATGGAGGTGAAATGATGATGATTTTTCTCCTGATCTTTCTTTCTGGATTATTCTCTTAAAAAGCACATCTACTTTACTTGAGTACAGCTTTTATTGAAATTAAGGACCTATCCGGAGTTTGTGACCTGAGAATTAGTGAAAATACGGTTTTGTGGTTGAATGAATGCCGTCCTGTAGCTGCTGAGGCAGCCACGAAACACCACTCGACAATCATATCAAAAACTGCGTCAATTTTACAGAGGATGTATCGTGGGCTTGACAGAATCAGTTTGGACATTTCATTCTATCGCCCGCCACTTGAGTCGCGGTGGTGCAATAACGAGATGTTTCTGACAGCAATAGGTCCGTTATAAGCGCACACACCCCTCAGGAGGGCAGTGTTCGACCAAAAGTAACTACTGGCAGACAAGATCGCAGGATCGTGAGATCGACCCTCAGGATATGAACAGTTTCCCTAAATGCCATCCGAGGAGAGTTCATGGCATCTCCGCAGTCGTGTCACGACGAGTTTCAGAAAGCTGGCAGAGGCTGGATTGCGATGCCGGCGTCCGTTACGAAGACTACAACCGATTCCGCAGCATCGCCATTAAGGCCTGCAGTGGTGTCGCGCCAGAGCAGCGTGGAATGTAACTGATTGGGGCCATGTTGTGCTTAATGGCGAATCAAGGTTCTTACTTGGAGCCGATGACCGCCGAATACGTATGTGGAGACGACCAGGTCAGAGCACCTCATCTCACCTAACTTGGGAGCGTAACACGGCCATCACACCTAACATCCTCGTTTGGGGAGCCATTGCATATGTAACCCGGTCATCCTTAGCTGTTGTTCGGAATACTGTCACAGCACAACGTTACGTCCAGGACATCCTGTGATCTGTCGTTTTGCCTAAGCTGCGAGGTCTTCTAAGAGTCGTTTTTTTCAGCAGATTAATGCCCGATTGCGTATTGCGAATATCTCTAGAGAGTTTCTAAGTGGCGTTCCTTGGCCTGCTATATCACCAGACCTATCATCTATAGAGCAGTGTCTGGAACAAGTGGGGACGGCGATTACAGTCAATTTGAGCGAACTGGTCCAGCAAATCCAAGACATTTGGATGATTCTTCTACAGGACACCATGAGACGTTTATATAGATAAATGCCACACCGTATATCCGCACTGTGTATCGCCGTTAGAGCTTCAACAACATACTAACATGTACCCATTCTGCGCCTGTTCCGAATCACTTAGAAATAAATAGCTGCATTGCTCTCAGTGTACTAGAGTCATTTTCTTTCTGCAAATGTCGTGTTTCGTCATGATCACGTTATTTTTCCAATTGCGTTGTTATTTTTTTTGTCATAGAATGTATGTTCAAAAAATAGAAGCTGCAGTTGTACTGAATTATCTTAATGATTTTCACTCATGTTATGAGCCTATCAATTGATCGCAAACTGGAATACATTTGATCGTAAAGGTATAATAGCAAAACAACAAGTTCAGATTCAGTCGTTGGTATGTCTATGGAATGTAATTTTTTTAAACTTTTTTTTCATTACGTGCTTCGAAGCGGCTTTATTGGTATCTATATCAATGCGTTGTTATTTAGGCTTTCTGTAAAATGCCTTTTTTTTTGCAATGGAGATCGCTGAGCAAGTGAAATCTTGAGGCAAGTTTATTATGGTTGGTTGTTTATTTATGCTGTACTGATAGGAATGAGTGAGAGTGATAACCTCCCATTACGATCCTGTCTTCGTAAACTGCGGTACTAAGTTATCGATTTAAATTCTTGTCTCATTTTTTTACCATTACTTTTTGATCTTTCTCATCTTCCAATTTACTTCACTGTACGAACTTCTCTGCAAGGAGTTTTATATATTGTCTTAGCTCGGTAAATCTTAATTCCGGTAAGTTATTTCTTACTGATTTTAAGTAACTCATTGTTGCTGTTACAGAATTGACCAATCTGTTCTAATATCACCGTTTTAATATCCTTTGAAAATGAAAACTGGGCTTTTATCCACTTTTCCAATTTGATTTCTTTTTAATTATAAAACAATGATGAATTATCCTCGACAACTGTTGTAACAAAAATTATTTTAAAAAAATATGTTTTTTAATATACCACTTTTTAAGACTGAGTAAAAAGTATAAAATAATTATTATAAAAAGTATAAACAGTATAATGAAAAACGAGGGGTGCATGCAATAGGTAATTGAGATGGTATGGATGGAGGGTATATTATCATGCACCCCACGTTTTTCGTTATACATTTTATACTTTTTATAATAATTATTTTATACTTTTTAGTCCGTCTTAAAAAATGGTATATTAAAAAATATTTTTTTAAATAATTATTTTCTGCTTTTTAGTTTTGTATGTATGAAATTTTCAATCTATTTTAAACATTTAACACGAATTTAAATTTTAAACACGATAAAAAATGGCACCGACCTTTTATCCGAAGACCGGGATTTCATTGGAGATGCATTTTCTGCTATCCATCCAGATATAAAGTTCTTTGAAGAAAGGGAGTCTATTGAATTCATATCATTTTTGGACATTGGAATCTCTAGAGACGATCACGGAATGGTGACTTCTGTCTACCATAAACCGACATAGTCTAGGATAACGCTGAATTTCTAATCATGTTGTCCGATGTCGTTCAAGGTCAATATGGTAAAAATGGCGTCCTTCGAGCCTTCCATCTATCCAACAGATTCACTGCCTTCCAGAATGAGTTAAATGATTTACTCCTGTCTAACTCCTACCCTGAACGGTTTATCAATAAACATGTAGCCTCGGCTTTACATGACATCTACAACAATCTCCAGCAGCCACTCAATAGAACATCTTGCAACAAACTCTCCTATATATATATGGACTATCATATCAGCATTTTCCCAGTGGTAAAAAAGTTTTTAAAATGGATATAACATCTCCCATACTGCCTCACCAGGCATTCTACCGCATCCCTTACAAGGATGGCCAAAGAGGTTCCAGACCCCAACTTAGTGAAGGGAATCATCTATTCGCTATCTTGTTATATAATGACTGCCATTACATCGGAGAAACCCGTCGTAAATTGGGTGTCTGGGTTGCGGACCATCGAAGGGCTACACAAGAAAGGCTAGATTTAATGTATAAAACTGTTTCATACATTCGTGAGTCTGGCCACAGAATGTATTTTTCTAATCGAACCATTTTACGACATGCATTTGACACACTCCTAAGAAAATGTCATCTTAACCTCGGACACTTGTTACAACGATCAGATATCGGTGAAAGAAATATATCAGTATGGGTTTCCGCTAAAACCCAAAGACCAATCCCTTGTTTTAAGAAATAAGCTAATCAATTTCTAGATTTAATCCTGAAAAGATTGTATTAGTAAAAACTGTTTTAATAATTTATTTTTCATTTTTTAACCTTCATGCGCTCGCGCCCTCTAGAGTCACACTTCCGCTCGCATGGACGGCAATTTGGCCGTCAATGATTTTTCACAATTTCCAACAATTTCCTTTGATCAAATTGCATACTTTTGGATATTTATGATAAATGAACATAAACACAATATCGTATGCTCAATTTTGATGAGTAATTTTTGTTAAAAAAAAATTAGTACTCTTAAAATCACGATATGACATTTTTTTTTTTAAACAAAAAAATGAAAATACTAGCTGAGAAGCTAACTAGAACTAAACTTAACTTGACACTATTTACTAACGTAAGTATCAAAATTATGCAATTTGATCGAAGGAAATTGCTGGAAATTGAAAAAAATTATTGACGGCCAAATTGCCGTCGTTGCGAGCGGAAGTGTGACATTAGAAGGCGCTATCAAAAGAAAGAAAGACGATGAAAGAAAGGTTAAAAAACTGCTAAGAAATAAGAAGAGATAAACATAACACAATCTAAAGTATTATAAAGTAAATAAAAAGCGAAATTATAGTGAAAAATAACGAAACATTTAATTGCATTTTAAGTTTTGTGGCGTTAGAAAAATTCCCGTATCCGCTCGCACCGATGGCAGATTGGCCGTCAACTCACTTCCTGGACTTTGGATAAGAACTGAGTCTCCGAAAACGACTAACTTTATTATTTTACATTGGCAGCCAGCAGAGGAAGGCTGAACTTGAGAATACATGCCCCTCTCACCCGGCTCTTGTCGTTAGGGGAAAAAAGCAGCGCAAAATAACAAAATGACGGCCAATTTGCCGTCCGCGCGAGCGCATGAAGGTTAATTTAATTTTTCATTTTTACATATAAAAAAAAAAAATGTTGATTATTGTAACCATCTTTCATATAATATTGTAATATCTTAATGCATTGTAGGCTGCACTTAGTCATAAGAAGTGAAAAGTAGAATAGGTAGAGGAAAGAAAAAAAATTAATTTTTTCCTCCGCTTCTTAATACTTTTTATTATTTACTTCATGATTACTTTATCGTTTACTTTATGAACCATATGGCTTTGTTTTCATTTAAAGTTCCATTTATTGATAAAAGAGGGCGCTTTAATAACTGTTGATTGGTGATAGGACAGTGGCTTTCGATTGGAGCTAACAACTTATTCTGAACCCCTCGTGATTTTTGTATCTTTAAGGTGAGCTGTATTCAAGAGAGTATTCCGTTGGCCCATCATTCACATTGAAAAAGATTTGTAGATAGTCCAATCGAAACATGTCTGTGCTTTAATTTTGTATTTAAAAGTATTCATTTTAAGCCTGTGTGTTTGGCTTTTTTATTTTGTGAATATTCCTTAACACACATTAAACCTCACCTATCTCTAATTATATTAGTAAATTTTTGCAAAACTGCCAGTTGGTAAATGTAGAGATTAAAGATTTTCTCTTAATCTTTAGTGCACTCTACAGAACAGAAATCAGTTAGATTTCAACAGCGATGCTGGGCGTTATTAAGAAATGAAAGCATTCGAAATGCCTAATTTTCTGAAAAAAACAAAAAAAATTCAATTGAAATATAACGTATCAAATTTTAAAGAAATCCGTCTCGCCGTTTAAGATTTTGTGGTTAGTTTTGAGAGAAATAAGGAGTTGAGACCAAATGAGTCTAGGTTTTATGTTGCACCTTAAATAAGCTCCGTACCCAATGAATATCCGCTCAGTCATGGTACGCTTATAAATAGACGATCAGACAAAAAAACACACAGAGCAGTAAAATGCTCAAATAGAATATGCTTAAAGAAACTATTTTACAGTATTTTATTTACTGTCATTTCCATATTTTTTTGTTATTATAAATTTAATTTTTTAATTTGATGAAACACAATTTTGATAATTTGAAACAGTGCTTATTTAAATAATATTTTTTTCTTTCTTAGTCTGCCATTTATGAAGACAATCTCATTACCAGTTTGTAAGACTCCTGAGGGATTCGACAGAACAATGGAATTATCCTATGATGTTATGAAGAATTACTCAGAAAACAATTGGTGCAACTGTCCACTAAAGTGTTCTACTTATATATACACTGTAAAACAGGATGACTGTTATTTGAATAAAAGTGTTGTAACTGTTGCGTTGCAGATTCCAAATAACATTATACAGACATCCTCCGAATATTATCACATGAATCTGAGTAATTTATTTGCGAAAACATTTGGAAGCCTTGGACTATTTTTGGGTTTTAGTGCCCTTACCACCATTGAAATTGTTGAAAGCATTTATTTGGTCATGCCATGGAAGCTCACAAATCGCTCCAACATGTAGTATTATTAAGCAATAACCAAAAAAGCACCCAGGTAAACAACGATTTCGCCTTTGAGCTATCAACATTGCGAGTGTAAGATGGCCGTTTCGTCCTCTGTATGAGCTCATCAGCCACACAAAAACTCTGCCGATTTAACAGGCACGTTAAATTTGTATTATAATGTAGTATTATTGTTGATGACATCTATTGCTGAAAAATTTAACTACGATAAATCTTTCGTCAATGACCGTTAATGGAATCTTGTTTTCTATGTAAATTCAAATATTATCTTAATTTTTAATTATCAATTTCATTTATTAATTGACTATTTATTCATATTTTGTTCTATTAATTGTAAATATTTATTCATTTATTCAACTATTTTTAAATTTATGATTTATGAGGCTGGAGAAAAGATTAAAAACGAATATTTCGGTTTAATTGTAAAGAAACAAATTAATCTGTTTCGTAAAATATTGACATTTCGATTTTATCTTTTTTCTCGTTAAGTTTGTAATGTTGATTACGTTGCAATGTTATTTTACTTCCCTAAATTTTCAAAAAAATTAAATCAATTGATAAGGAATGATATTCTCGGAGAAATTCTGATGAAGAGAATTCTGGTAACAAATAAACTAAACTCAAAATATCAAAAGCTGCTGATTTTCCACCGCCTTCCACTTGAGTTCTCACTGTGAAGCAGATGCATTCGTTGTAGCAGATAAACTCTCGAAAGCTCGAACTAACTGTGGAAGTCTCTTACTATTTGCAATGTTGGAAAAACATTCTAAAATGAACCCCTGGCTTGGTTGTGCAATGTCTGTCTTATAGGATCTTGTTCCTTCGATGCTATGTTTCCTCAACTACTGTCACGTCCACTTCAAAGATTAAGTGCTGTGGTCAGTTCCTAAGATGGGGAATTTACTTCAGTAGCTTCAGTTATAGCGATTGAACCCTGAAAATAAGCTTAAGTTTCTCTTAGTTAATTTATTAATAATAAAAATTAATTAATAACCAATATTACTTCTAACCACCAACACCTGTAATAAAAATAGTTTATTATTTTGTAAATATTACCATTTTCATTAACCATACATAAGGGTAAATATTTTGTAACCATCACTTAATTGTTATCAAACATTTTTGATTCACATTACCATCGTATATGGCAGAGATATTTTTTTTTTTCATTAAAATATTTATTATGTTAGAGAATTCTATTAAAAGTTACAATGGAGTAAAAGAAAAGTAAAAGAAATAAGGAAAATTCAGAAAGTAATAAGGAACAAGTTGAACAGGTCAACATGATGCATTCGAACTTACTGTTAAGGAAATAAGAAGATGCTGAGGAGATTAAATTGAAGAAAAAATATACTTGAGAGCAGAAAAATCGCACAGTTGCATTTTTTTTACGTTTCTTTGTATTTTCCGTGTGATTCGCAATTTTGTTTTGAATCAAATTAATGTCAATTTAAAGATCGTTTCATCACCTATCCAATGAATCCATGTAAGTGTGTATTGCGTCTCCGAAGAGTACTTTTTGGAGGAATCTCCTAGCCCATTACAAAAAACCTCGTTTTTGTACAGCCTGGGAAATGGCGATTAAAACAAAATTCAATCAAACATTTATAAAATAATCTTTATTAATAACGGGTATTCCCTCCTATAGCCTTAATTACGGCCCTCATTCGACTTTTCATCGAGGTTACCAATGTGGATGATAATATCTTCGGTATGGCTTCCTACTCCTCACGAATTGCGAGTTGCAGCTCTTCTTGAAGACTTGTAGGAGTCACACTTCTTGCCCGAACTTTTCGCTTTAGCTCGTTCCACAAATGCTCAATCGGATTGAGATCGGGACTACGAGCTGGCTACTCCATAACCGGAATATTCACGTAATGCAAGCATTGGCGCACAATTGCTGCGGTGTGAGATCTGGCGTTATCGTGCATAAACATGCTCCTCCAGTTCTTACTCTACGTAACGTTGGGAAGTCAGTTCGCTTGTTCGAGAGTCGCTACTGGGCCCGGCGATGAAAATAATCTCAGTTATCGCTTCTAAGGAAATTCCTCCCCAGAACATGCATGAACCCCCTCCATATGGGACTCGTTCGCTGATACAGCATTGAGGGAATCGTTCTGAAGGTTATCTACAAACTCTTCCACGTCCATCGTTGCCATATAGATACATCCTGCATTCGTCTGAGAACAGGACATCCCTCCATTGGGCTAACAGTGACATGGCAAAGTTCTTGAAATTGCTGTTCCAGTTCAACTGCATTCAAATGCCAATTTCACAATGAACTCGTTATAAGAAAGTGTCATCCCGCTAAGAATTAGCAGGATGGAGCCAGATCCTCGTCGCCGTACGTATCCACCAGTCTCCCGATATCTCTGGTATACATGTACGGAATACTGACTGAAGTTCAATTGAGAGCCATTTGACTTTGATTTTGCCCAGCTTCGATTAGAGCAACAATTTGAGCAGCTTCATCTCCATTTTCTTGGGATGAATGCAGGCGTATTTGAGAGAGTTCCTTTCAGGCTGAGCGTTGATATGCAAATGATGCTGTATTTCCTAAAATTAACCCTGTTATTCCTGCGGCAAGTCTAGCTACTAGCGCTACCTGGAACGAGTGTTTTCGAGGTGTTGTGGCTATTGTTGTTATTGTTTTATGTTTGAACGGACAATAAACACTTCAGTGGTATCATTGGATAGGTGATGAAATTATCTTTCAATTGACATTATTTTGATTCAAACCAACATTGCGAATTGCGAGGAAAATACCAAAAAAAGTAACAACATGCAACTGTGCGATTTTTCTGCTCTGAAGTATATTTTGCGAGATTTCCACATTAATTTTGATGTAACAAATATTTTGTTTTTGATTGGACTTTAATGTTTGATAAATATGTTGCACTATTCATATCTTAGTGGATGCAACTAAAGAGTGTAAATGTTCATAAACTACTATTTTAACAATTTTAAATATTCTGGATCCTCAGAATATTTTGAAGAATAATTCAGCATTGAAATTAATGAGGAAGATAGAGCTTTTTGAAAATTATTATTATTATTTATGTACTTTTATCATGTTGTGAAATTACTATGATATTCTAATGCTTTTATCGTATTAAAACAAACATTTTAATCTACTGGATTTTATAAAATTATAGTAAAATTTCTGCTGTAAACTTTTACAGTTCAATAAATGCACTAAAAACTACTTCTTCAGTTTTCAAGTTTTTTTTCTTATTTTTAGATTAAAGAAAATAACTATTATATCTTCATTTGACATTTAACATTATTATATCTTCATTTGACATTTAACATTAAACAAAAAGAATAACATTGAGGTTAAGAATTTGCTCAAAATTACAATAAGATATAAGAAGTGATTTTTTATTTATAGATTAATTTGATCGTTTTCATATTCGTAATCAGAGCAGAAACTTATTTCAAACTGGAAGTGGTATAAATTTTAACTGCTTTCGATATTATCTTGTACTGTTACAAATATAACACGAGCAACAGAATAAGAGATTCAAGATATGGTTGGATGGTTATGAAAGAGTGGCTTAGAGAAACAGGTTTTTTTCTGCTGAATTTATCGCTATCTATCGACGCTTTTGACTGTAATGTAACATGTGCATAAACAATATAGAGATCAGCTGTGCTCGAGTGAAAATAAATGAAGACATTATGTCCTCTGTTCAGAATATTAATAATTGTCTTGTAGATTATTGCTTAATTGGAAAATTGTTTTAATTTTTCTCAAGGCACTATTTCGTTGTGAGATCATAAATGTCTCAGCTATCCATCAAAATATCATATATATCGTAATCTCTGATGCTTCTTCAGTGCTGCAATGTGCATTGGCAACATCCTTATGCAACAATAGTACAGGAGGCGAGACCTGAATATTCCCCAAAATTCAGATAAGCACAGCTGACTCGATGACATCACTACGAGAACATAAAAGTTGAAGACTGCCAGACTGTAATGAAAGTAATGGCACTAGTTCTGTGATGTTCACGGAATTTCTTCGAATGATTTTATCTCTCTTGAACCACAATAAACGGAATTGCTAATCTGTAAACTCTTATGGTTGCTTTACACATTCCCGAAAATTTGCCTCGAACGAGCTCAAATACTTGTCAGTTGCCGCTGGCCGCTTACCCGGAAAGATTGTTGAAGTCTTGTTTTGTTCTCGTTGAGATCGCGAGAACAACTGCCCTCTCCGAAGCGAGAAACAAGATGATTTTGCAGCTTTGTTTTGTTATTATTTCTCAACTCATTTCACAGTAGAGATAAAGAAAAAGTTAAAAATGATCCCAAAGGAAGAGAATTTGGTGAATAAAGCCGTGGATTGAAACCCTGAGCAAAGAATATCCAGATTTCGCTGCGAAGCTAACACTATAGTTGTTTTTAAATCAATTTTCTCGCCGGCAAGAGCGCTGTTGTCGACTTCTAATTATCTCTCCATATAAGAGTTACTTTCAAAATTTACATTATAATAGCAGCAAAATTACAAAACAAAAATTTTATGCTTTCCACTGAAGAAATACAATCAGAAACAACAACCTAAGTAGGAAAATCACAGTGAAAATACAACAGGACCTAAACTGTTAACTCTCAGAAATGAGAGTAGTTAAAAATGAAATTCAGAATCATAAATGAAAATAGTAAATAAGCAATATCAGCACATTATTGTAAATTTGTAATCGAATCAAAAGAACCTCAAAAAGGTAAATGGAAAAGCATTGAAATTGGAAAAAAGAAAACAAAGCATTTTGGAAAAAAAATCTCCCAATTGGGAAACACAAGTCCACTAAAATGGACATATGTGGCGTTATGCCTCGGTATGGAGTATGGAGTGGTATCGAGATATCTAATGCTATCCTGCAGAAGATTCTCCCACAGCTGTTACTGCTGCTACTCCTGATGCCTCATACTCTTTGATGGCTAAGCTGCTGTTCCATCTTGTCTCAGCTGGTCGCATGTTGAATGGGCGACATTTCTCAAGATCTCACGTGCCAAGGAAGGAAGCAATTCAGGGAAACCAGTGGTGTTTCTGGGCGGGCATTATCTTGTTGGAAAATGGAATGCTCCATGAACGGAAGCACATGAGGCCCCCAAATCTCACGAACGTATCACTACGTCCGTAAATGTCCCCTCTATCAGGGGGGACTGAGATTCGTAGATAACTGTCCATACAATGATGGATCCTCTCCTGGCTGTGTGTCACTCAACAGTGAAGTCCGGATGTTTGCGATGTTTTTCAGTATTGAAATATGGTGGTTATACGCGTTCAGACAAAACCTAGGTTACCACTCACTGCACCACTGCATACGAATGTGTGCTCAGACAGTTTGGCGTCATCTGTCCCCCGAATCATCGCGCTCTTTTGTGACATCACTTTCAGATAGATGGTGTCTTAGTAAAGAGAACCAAAAAAAAAAAGATAGAAAAACTCTTTGTTTACGATAATAGGCTGTAGGGTATTACTGCTGCTCGAATAGCCGAAAACAGTGAAGTGGTAGAGTTCTGTTCGATGAATGGCACCATATGATGCTTTGTTTCATCGTATGTGTGGAAGAGTCCGTCTAACTACATCTCTATTTTCTACATCTATTAATAGAAGTTCATCACCATGATCGTCAAAGTGTTTGAAAAAATGTACCATGCAAGAGTGCATCACAAGTCGTCGAAGCAGTGAACCCACTGCCTTAAGCTCAAACACCCAAGCATGGGTCATTGAGTAAACAGATTCCATCTTCTCTTCTCCCGTCGTCTGCTTTTCGAGAGAAAGTGGACAGAGAAACGACGTACCGGCTCGAAAGTGCCACAATCAATCACTCTTTGGTAAACTGAAAATTGAACAATGTTCAGATGACGGGGATACTCTGTCATTTAACTGTCACCAAATAGTTCAATCTCTTGTTATGCCGCTGTTATAATATTATGTTTTCATTTATATCAATTAGGTTATTTGGATTTGTGTATGCGTCAACACCGGGGTAATGTATGCGTACCCTACTGGGGCCCATAATTCCCCAACTGGGGGAGGGGGGGTGGGCGCTGGATTTAAATCTCCCAACATTTCATGACTCCGGACTGAGATGAGGTCGAGTTGCCAGCCTAAAGCAGACCTGGGTAATATGCAATGTTTTAATTTATTCATGCATGTAATTCGACAGTAAAACGACAATTTTTTCTTTTATATTTTTCAATTGTGAATGTTTATGCCCTCGGCATCTTTTCCTGTTAGTACTGCACATAACTTAGGGTCGGAAGTGTAGTTCCTTGGGGATATCACTCTGAGTCAAGCAGGTTTCTCCCTATTCTCCCACTTACGACAATAGTCCAAGCCCTGTTCTGTTAAGGCCGTTTTCACTTATGGAATTGGGTTGCTGTTGGATATCTACTGTCATTGAAAAATCGAAAGCAAATGTCTTCTATAGAATTAACTGAAGACAACAGGGATTCCATTTACACCAAATGCATGAGGGACGCACTTGGTAAGTGAATAGTTAAGGTCATGGCTGCTGGTCCTCACCACTAAACTGTCTCTTAGAAGAATACTGTCCCTTTATTGCTTTTGATTGCTCCTTCATTAACTCAGATGGCCCGAATTTAGCCCGTGATCATTTTCGAAGGTTAAAAATCTATAAGGTTGGCCGTCGGCCGATCCTTCTAGTGAAATTCAGCATTTATCCGATCCCTGCTTAACCCCGCAGGGCTGGTGACAGTGAGTGTATATTATTCTTAAACCTTAGAAGTCTTAAAATAAAAGTTTTAAATATTTTGTATTGCATATCAATGATATGAATATAAAGCGTCTTTTTCTCCATGTTAGGAGCGGCTGAATAAACACTCTGAGCCTCACAATCCCAGTTTTATTTTGGATATGGCTCTTGCCATATCCCCCACCAAATCTCAAATAACTATGCATGATGGAAAATTCTTCAAAAGAAACTACTCCAGGAGGTACCTCGAAAGGGAAATCCTCCGTCGCCAGCGGCGGCGCAATCAGGCCTATTGATTCTGGAGAGCCTGGACCAACATGCTCAGGAAGAGAAACAAAGTCCCTAGGAAAGCTGAAGCATAGAATGAAACCGAAAAGGAAATACTTCTTTGGCACCTTGAATGTTAATTCACTCTTGAAAACCGGGAAATTAAAACAAATGACAAAAATGTTAGATGAGCTACAAATTCAGATCATAGCACTCCAAGAAACAAGATTCACAGATAAAAACACTATGGATTCGGAGGGGTACAGAATCTTCAAAGGAAAAAGAGGTCGGAACCCTATGAGAGGAGGAATCCCACATCTTGGAACAGGCTTCATTGCGTCACTAAACATCATAAACTCGGTATCAGATTTTTACTCTCCTAATGAGCGTTTATCCATCTTGACGATAAAGTGTACCAACAAAACATACTCTCTTATTAATGGGCACGCTCCAATCAATAATGATAACAGGACAAATCCTGAAAAAGTTGAAAAATTTTGGGAATCCCTTGAACACGAAATATCCAAAATCCCCCCCAAAAACGTTAAAATTCTGTTGGGTGATTTCAATGCCCAAATTGGAAAAGAAAAGAAATTCAGAAAAATTGTCGGTGAATACCCAGCACACCAAAGAACCAATACAAATGGGGAAAGGCTGATAGACCTATGCAAAGGAAGCAATCTCAAACTAATGTCGACGAACTTCAAAAAACTGCCGAGAAAACAAAAAACTTGGAGGTCGCCCAACACAAGTCTAGGAGAATTCCAAATTGACCATGTGGCAATCTCTAACAACTACCAGAAAGAAATAATGAATGTAAAAGTGAAAAAAGGCGCCAACATTGAAACAGACCACTACCTTACAACAATAAAAATGAAATTCATACCACAAAATCGGTTACAAAAACATAAACCCAAGATACAGAGAATTTATAGGGAGATGCTAAAATCCAAAGAACAGGAATTTCAACAAAAAATAAATATAGACTCGGACGACTGGGAGGAGATCAAAACTAAAATGGTCAGCACAGCCCTTGAGATTGCCCCACTCAAAAAAAACAAAAAACACAGATGGTGGAATGAAGAATGCGAAAAAGCCCTAAACCTAAGACTAAAATTATGGAAGAAATGGTATACCACCAAGAAAAATGAAGATTATGTCAACTTTAAAATCCAAAGATCTCAAACGGCTAAAATAATAAGAACCACAAAAAGAATATTTGAAAAGAATCAACTTAAACAAATTGAGGAGGATTTCAAGAAGAATAACACCAGATCATTCTACAGAATATTTAAACAAAGTCTCCAAGGATATCAGCCCCAAAATTTATGCTTTAAAAATGAAGAGGGGAAACTGGCTCTTAACAACAAAGATAACTGCAATATACTGGCACAATATTTCAAAAAGCTCCTGAATTGTGAAGAACCGAAAGAAAAATTTGAAAAAATTACCGCAGTACACATTTTCAAGGATTCAGATTCCCCAGATGTGACCGAGATCAAACAAATCATAAAAGATCTGAAAAATGACAAAGCACCGGGGGAAGATTCAATGGTAGCAGAAATGTGGAAACATGTAGATGTGAATACGGTTCAAAAGCTACACAATGTCTTCCAGAACATATGGAAGACAGAGAAAATATCCGAAGAGTGTAAAACTGCTCTAATACATCCGATCCACAAAAAGGGAGACCGAACTGATGCTAACAATTACAGAGGCATCTCACTGCTTCCAGTAACATATAAAATATTATCTAAAACACTACAAAACAGATTGGAAAAACAACTAGATCAACAACTAGGAGAGTATCAAGCAGGATTCAGAAAAGGCAGATCATGCGCCGAACAGATCTTTAATCTAAAACTAATAATCAACTACAAAAAAATTCATGTGACCTTCGTGGATTTCAAGAAGGCATATGATTCCATTGATAGGGAAACGTTGTTCAATACATTAGAAGAATTTGGAGCTGACAAAAAAACGCTAGCGATTACAAAACAAACCCTAATAGACACAAGGTCAAAAATTAAATTTATGGGAGAAATTTCAGAACCGTTTGAAATCAAGACAGGAGTGAGGCAGGGTGATGGTTTATCTCCATTGCTTTTTAATTGCACACTCGAAAAAGTTATAAGAGAATGAAGAAAAAAAATGGAAATAGAAGGTATACAGAAAGTTAGGATAGGAAGAAAGAAGGACGGTTTGGAATTTGATTGTTTGGCTTTTGCGGATGATCTGGCAATCCTTGCAGAAAGTTACGAAGATGCAGTAAAACAGATAAATATTCTAAAAGAAACAGCAGAAAAAACTGGCCTCTTAATATCATTTGAGAAAACAGAATATATGACAAATGTTAAAGAAGGTCCCAAATACTTAGAAACAAAGTATGGTAAGATAAAGAAAGTTTAAATATCTGGGAGAAATAATCCAATCAAACGCATTAGATAAAGAAGCTAACTTAGCAAGAACGAGAAAGATGGAACTTGCATTCCAATTAAAAAAAAATGTCTATAACAAAAAATCTATCTCCATAAATACAAAACTAAAACATTATGAAACGGTGATTAAACCCGAGAGTCTGTATGCATCAGAATGCCTAACAATGAATACGGTCATCCAGCTAAATGAACTTGAGAAGAAGGAAAGAAAAGTAATCCGAAAAATTCTTGGTCCAAACTATGAAAATGGAAGATGGAAACTCAAAAGTAACAGAGCAATATACGAGAGAATAGAGAGGATTGTGGACACAATGAGAAAGAGGAGAATAACATTCTATGGACACCTTATTAGAATGAATGATGACAGATTGTCAAAGCAACTTTTTAACTACTTTGATAAAAACCCCAAAACACATATAACCTGGTTTAAGGAGGTAAAGAGCGACATGGAAGAAATGGGAATAATAGCGGAAAAATTGGAGAATAGGGGGATGCTCAGATCAACAGTTAAAAATTTTGTTGGTTTTCAAGCAAAGCAGAAAAGGAAAACAGGAGGAATCTGGACAGATGAAAGACGAAAGCAACAGAGTGAAAGGATGAAAGAATACTGGAGGAAGAGATTGAATGAAGGAAGAAAATCATGAGGTTATTTTTCGTGGTCCCTAGTTGGCCAAATTCGAAAGAAGAAGAAGAAGATATAAATAGATTTGAAGTAATAATTCTAGCAGAAGTAAATATTAAAAAGAAGAAATCTTTAAAAACTTGTATATTTCATTGAAAAACGTAAAAAAGGTATTATCAATTCTTTTATCCTCTAAAGAATTCGTTAATTTTTAGGTAATACTTTTCAATGAAACAATACACTAAAACCTAATGCATAACATCTGTGGTAAAATAATAATTCAATACATTTAATTTCAATAATTAATATCGATATCAGTGCAACATCAATAATTTATGATAATAATATTCAATCTATTAATTTTCAGTAACTGTATCTATTTACATTTATTAATATTCAATATTAACATCCATATCATTACAAATTAACACCAATAATATCTTATAAAAATCTCTCTTTTTCTTAATTTTTGAAATAAATTTTAAAATATTTATGTCCCTTTTCACTAACCTTTAAAAACTTGTCCTTATTCATGCATGGCATATATATGTACTATATATGATTCTACCATTAATCTAGTTCTTATATCTTCAATTATGATTTTTTTTTATAAAAATGGCCAATCTGAGAAATGAATCTTTTTTTTCTTCCAACTTGCATTTACCGAGTTGCAAACATCGTATTTTTGTTTAATTTGATTTGGCTTTTCTTCTTTGAAAAAAAGAAGAATAAAATTTAACAAAAATAGTTTAGTGGTAATCTGGGCATTACAAGCCATCAATATTGGGCGATATATGCCACAATTTTTATATCATTAGCATATCTCTATATGCTAAAATTTGCATATCTGATTTCCATATCTTAAAAGGTCAGGTGAACGAAGGGCTTAAGATGTGAACAAAGGATTGAAGATTTTTTTGGAAATTTAATATTTTAAATTGTCCTTATATAATACAGCATCTAGTTAAATCTTTGAAAAAGTTTAAGAATAATTAAATGTCTACTAATAATAATCACACTTTTAAAACAGTTTGATTTAATTGTATTCAAACAAATAAATATTTATACAATAAAAAAATGTGCACACTGATTCTAGTGTAGTATACAAGTCTCTCAGTTTCTTTATATTTTAATCACTATCTCAAAAACGAATTCTTCTATCTCAAAATTCTTGCTGTTCAATACTATTGTAAATAAAGTTCATGTTCTTTATAATTACATCATTAAGTCTTGATTTCAGACAAAAGTTCACTTAGCTTTAAATTCAAGTAAACACTATTATTTCTGTTATATTAAACTGATTGTCTTTTAGTATTCTACGAAACACATTATTCCTTATGTGTTTATTAACATTATATTCATGAATCGGTTTTTCCTACGTATAAGATGAATCAAATTCTCTCACTAGTTGAAGAACAACATAAATTCACTTACTTTGTTCCTGCGTTCTGCACTTGTGATCAAACTTGAAATTGATATCTGTAATACCTTTATGTCTATGGATCCAAAAACTCTTTATGTCCTTCAGTCCGTCCCGCGGTAAACATGAAATCCATAATCGAACGTTTGACATCTACTAACCCTAGGATGTCGATATCTGCTATTTGTTAATAGAAGAGAAAAATTAGTATTTCTATTAAAAAAAATTTGCATTAATGTTTATTTATTAAACACACTATGCAGTTGTGCTCATATATTCTTCCTGTTTGTATCCATTACAGATAAAATTCTTCTTCCGACTTCAACTGCATTTTACTTCCATTCCCAAAACTCCATCTTCTGCATCACTTCACGTTTTTCTTAATCTTCCTTCCTTTGTCACGCAACAAATATTTTCCAGTTGATCTATCATATTTCCACTGTTGCCGGTTTTTAATTCTTGTCCTAACCATGAACTTATTATAAACTTTTATTTCAACTCATGAATGACAAGAAACTATTCTTATAAGTAATTGTTAACTCACGTTCTCTATCAATTCTTAAACTCAACAAACAAAAATTTAATAGTGAGTATCATATTGCTTATTTTATTATTTGCACTCTCTTAGTGAAATAAACAATTTTATTCGTAATTTACATAAATTAAAGAAAAAGAGCTAGGCGATCGTGGTGTTATTTGAGACGAAAGGGTTAAGTGACCGTGCAATATATCAAATTTCGTGAAATCCCTTTTAGAATGGAATGGTGACATTTTTAATCATAATTTGCGTAATTTTAAGAAAAAGGGTTTGGTGACTCTAAGGATGAAAGGGTTAAATATAATATATCATACTTCGTGAAATCATTGCGGCAATTGATAAATATTACTCTAATTAAAAGAAACTTAGGGTGATTCTTTATGATTTAGCTGGGAATAAATTGATTGGTTGTACAGTAATTACCTAGATTAATTCTTCGTGATTTCGCGTGTGGGAAATTGATTGCGAAAGGATTTTTTTTCGGTTGATTATTTTATAGTCTTCTCTTATATTTTTTCTTTATAATTCTTTTAACTTAATATATTATTCTAAGATAATAATGTTTATAGTAAGTAAGTTCTATTTGTTTCTTATTTCGTTTTTTTTCTTTGATAATTAATTTTATCTATTTTTTCATACTGTATTTGAGAAAAAGTGTAAAGCCTTTACGTTTTTTTAGGTAATAATGTTATCAGAGTTTGAAATTAGTACACTCAGATACAGGATTCTCTTTGTCTTTTATTGCACAAAATAAAAAAAAAAAACTACGTATATAATTTAACAGTGCTACATTTTAGGATTTATTAAACATTGATTTCAATTCAATGGTTGAACTGTCATCAAACTCAAAATCATGTTTCGAACTTTTTTTGTGACAGCGGGATATCATCATCCTCTTTTAAGTCACGTGCTTTGATATACTGAGAAAATGACAGTCCTTATAACGCCAGTTGGAGATTTGGCCAGGCCGGTCGCTTCATTTGAACAAAATGATCCCATCCGTCATCTGAAATCAAGTATCATAAAAGTTTGGTTGAATTACTTGTATCAGCAAACGGCTTACCGTCTGAAAAGCTGTCAATTCCGATATCTTATTGGCTCTCGTATCTTTCTCTGGTTGGGTATGTTCCTCGCTGATGAATTGACTGTTTTCTAGCAAATCTTCTATGGATGTCAAGTCAAGTTCCATACCTTCTCCTAATGCTTCGAAAGCGTGTTTCTGTTTTGAACAACAATATTTTTGCAATCGAAAAACAACTCTCGTTGTCTTTGACTAGTGTTTAAAGTACAAGGTGACCATAAAATAACTTTCCCTGTTTGGAGGAATCTGCAGCGAAAACTAATGAACGGAATGAAACCAAACCAGGTGTAGTCTATTGAGGGCATGGGGAGAAGAATTCTGCACAAAAAAAAAAAAAAAAAAAAAAATTAGTACCAAAAGTCGCCGATAGGAGAAAATTCGGCACTGTCGGAACCAGTAAGTTGGTGAATAATTACAATGAACGCACGCAAAAAGGATTATGAAAGTTTATGAACGAACAGTATAGTAATGAATGGAGTTTGAGACTCACAAAAAACGTTCTGAAACAAAACAATAATATTTAATCATCAATTGTTTGTTAACAATCTGTTATCAACATTACCGACATTAATCAATCATTAGGGTCCTCTTGACCACGTGCAACATTTTTAATGTGCTGACCTTTCTTGTGCACAACATATTGCATCCGGTGCTTGACGTTATCTACTGCTGCGCATAAAGTGTCAATTTGGATGTTTGTAACAGCTCGTCGTATGTTATCTTTCAATGAATGCAGGTTAGTAACGCCACCAGTATACACAATGGATTACAGGTACCCCCACAACCTAAAGTCATATGGGGTGATGTCCGGGGAACGGGCCGGCCATTCCATCGGAAAATATTGACTGATAACCCTCTCATTCCCGAAATGGTGGCGTAACAGGTTCTGTACTGCACGAACAACATGTGGTCGTGCTCCATCTTGCATATAGCATGTCGAGTGGGAGCATTGTCTTTGTTGCAATTCAGGAATGCCAAATGTTTGCAGCATTTGCAGATATCTCTCTCCATTAATAGTACAGGAAACAGGACCTGTGGGAGTCATAGTTTCAAAAAAGTATGGTCCTAATATGAACTCTGCCATGAACCCACACCACACAGTTCCTTTTGGAGAATGCAGAGGCACTTGATGAATCACTGAGGGATGTTCACATGCCCAGATTCGGCAGTTTTGAGTGTTGACTGATCCATTCAGATAAAAATGAGCGTCATCCCCCCACAGTGTGTTGCAAGGCCAATCATTGTTGATATCCATTTGGGCAATAAATATATGCGCCTATAGAGAACAACTCAACAGTCAAACGACGAACTGCTTGACTGCACGTTCGCTCTTCCATTTTTAAAAAGACTGAATAGGACTGCTGTCACTTCTGCAGTAGAAAATTTGCATAATCTACGTTTAAAGCGACAGCAGCGCCGAATTTTCTCCTATAGGCGACTTTTGGTACTGTAAATAATAAGGTCCTTTTAATTATCTTAATGATTTAGGAACCTAAAAACAATTTAACTATGATGCGTTTGCTTATGAGCATTCACATGTACTGGATTTGCAGAGCCTGGTTAAGCGCTGTGAGAATAGAAATAAAGAAATAGCAAAGTTGAATAAAATTAAAAACATTTATAAGATCTAATATATACAATTCTCAAATCAATTGTAGTTCAAAGTTTAAAGTTCATTCAAGATTGTTTCACTTTAACTTAATGTTCACTTTTAACATTCAATAAAGTTCACTTAAGTTTCTTCTAACCACTACAAATTAATGGCAAGTATCAATTTGAGTTCGGTTCCACTACAACAGATGATTTCTCTATTAATTCGATAATAGCTTTCTCACCAAGTATGGATTCTAAATGAATTGTATATACTGCACTTGATTCATAATGCACTAAACATCTAGTAATCCATTCATCCATTTTCACTTATATGAAATAATAATACACATCAATTATTTTATGTAAATTTACTAGTTAATCTTGTAGTGAAATGCTTAGTAGGAATAGCTTCTTCTATCCTTATTGCAATTAAAATTCTCTAGTAGTAAATCTGTTACTAATAGTTTTGAATAACCTTGTATTTAAACAAATGTCCTTTAGCATTATAATTCTTGAATTCCATTGAATACAAAATTCCCTAAAGCTTGATAGAACACTATTCGAATTCAATCATTCCCGAGATCCGCTATTTATTTATAATCTCTCAATTACACTGATTAATATTTATCAGTTCCTTGATATTCAAATATCATTCCCTGTTGTGTCACTGTATGCAATACCTAATGTCTTTTAATATTCATTTAATCGAGACCACAAATGTTCCCCATCTTACGTATTCGATTCTTCGTGTGTGTGTGTAATCTTCCTAACTTCTTGGATGGATGTAGTAAATTGAAACACTACTTACAATTGTTTGAGAACGTTGAAACATTTGCCACATCTTCGGCTAATGTCAACTGCGTTGATACACCTGTTAGCATTAGACTCTGATTTCCGGTCACAGTAGACTATGATCATTTTCTATGTTGAGTCCTCCGTATGGATTCCATCCTTTAGGCCTAGCGTTTTATCTTACTATGAATTATTATTAAAATTTCTCATTAATTCAAACTAATTAACACTCAAGCTTTCAGCCTTTTACTACAAACATTAGGTAAAGTTCTGACACAATCTAAAATCTATATACGATATCGGTCATAACTTCTTCTGATGTTCATTTCATTACCAATAGCGACAATGCTAATCTTGGTTTTTGGCTCAACGGCGTTTTTTCTATTAAAGACAACAATAGATACTTCCGCTAGTTCAGCACACAACTTCCTATTGTCTCCGTTCCTGACGTCATTTCAAAATTAATATGTTATTATTTTCATTCTTAAACAAAAATACATTTAAAGCTTTCTCGACAATTTTATTTTATTTTTACAACTATAAAAATAAAATTTCCAACAATATTCCCTCTGCTTTGAAAGTATTTTTGTATCATTACTTCATACCTAATAATTATATGAACTTATTTCATTTTACCGCTGCTAGGGGTTTGGTCAACCCTTCTGCTATGTTACTTGAGGATTCCACATATTCCAAGTTTAGTTCTTTATTATCTATGGCCTCTTTTTTAACATGGTATTTAATGTCAATATGTCTACTTCTGTTCTTGTTTACAACACTTGAAGCGAGCTTTACAGCGGCTTGATTGTCACAATATATTACATTTGGATCAATCCCATATTTTTCTTCTTTAATTTCCACAAGCACATTTCTAATTGACCTGAACTCATTTACACACAACGCTAGTGAAATATACTCAGATTCTTGTGTAGAACTGGCAACGACTTGCTGCTTCCTTGTTATCCAGTGAATGGCTCCATTACTGAGCGTCATCACGCAACCTGACGTAGACTTTCGGTCTGTTGGGTCATCAGCCCATGATGCATCACAATAGGTCTTTAACTGGTCTTCCGATCTTGAATATATCAATTTCAAATCCTTAGATTCTTGAAGATACCTTAGTACTCGTTTCATTCGCATCTTGTCTATTTCCTTGGGATTGGATAAGTTTCTCGCAACTGATTCACTGCATAATTAATGTCCGGTCTGCTTGTATTTCTTAAATAATTTAAGCTCCCTGTAACACTTCTGTAAGTAGTTTGCTCTAGCTTACTTAATTCTTTACTTAAATCACATGAAGCCTTTCTATTGTCTTCTAATGGTGTAGAGACACCCTTGCAACCTTGCATCTGATTTGCACTCAAAAGATCAGTAATGAACTTGCACTGACTTATTTCCAATATCCCGGCTTTTCGATCATATTCAATGTTCATATCCAGAAATTCATTGATGTTCCCCAATTTCTTTATCTTGTACATTGATTCTAGTTCATCAAGAGTGTGTTTGATGTCTTCTTCATCTTTTCCTAATATCAGAATGTCATCTATATACACAATCATAATAATTTTAGAATTTCCATTGGTATTCACATAGATGCATGGTTCGGATTTAATGGCTTTAAACCCGATCTGATTTATCTCGTATTTCTTTATACCATTGCCTCCCCGCTTGCTTGAAACCATATAACGCCTTTTGAAGTTTTACTCCATCATATTTCTCTCTGTCACAGGTAACTCCCTCTGGCAATGTCAAATAAATTTCTTCTAACTTCCCGTACAGATAGGCTGTATTAATGTCACACTGTTGTATGTACCAGCTCTGATCTGTGGCGACTGCTAAAATCAATCTAATGTTGGTCATGCTTGGGGTAGGAGCATACGTCTGATTATAATCAAGGTATCTCCTCTGAGTATAGCCGTTTACTACAAGCCTTGCCTTGAATTTATCTATTTCACCACTTTGGTGCTGTTTAACCAGAAAAATCCATTTTGTCGATAGAGGTTGGGCATACTTAGGTACCTTAACTTATTTCCATGTGTAATGTTCATTTAAGCTTCTCAGCTCAGCATTGATGGCTTCTTTCCATCTATCACTATTGTTACAGGAAATAGCTTCCTGATAATTCTTGGGCTCATTGATTTCTATATGGAAGGTTGAAATGTTAGTTGATTTAGGCTTCGTAGTTTTCCCTGATCTTAACTTCATTCCTTCATCTTCACTATGATCTGGTTCATCTGACTCATCTTCTGACTCAGGTACTTCCTCTATTTCATTTTCTTTATCATCTGAATCGCTTGATTCATCCACCTTTGTCTTTTGTAATGAAAAAGCTTCTTTGTATTCCTCTGACGTCACCTCTTTCGATTGGATGATCTCCATCCCTAATAATTTTTCATTTACGTAGGCGTTTCTTGTTTCTTCAACTCTACGTTTCCCGGGGATCCATATCTTATAACCCCGTATCTTTGGAGAATATCCTACAAATATCCCTTTAACTGCTCTGTCTTGGAATTTGGATCTTCGTTGGATCTTTGGAATCTTTATATAGGCCACGCTTCCAAATTTCCTCAGAGGTTTAACATTAGAACTATATTTGTTGTTGTTCCACACCATCAATGGAATCTTGTCTTGAAGTGTCTTGCATGGTGTGCGATTAATTAGATAATTTGCACACTCAATAGCAAAAATCCAAAAGCTCAGAGGAAGTTGCGACGCAATTAGTAACGTACGTGCAGTGTCCAATAATGTATGGTTGTATCGCAATGCCATTATTTCGTGGGCTGTATGGACTGGATAAGCAATGTTTGATACCTTTTCTTCTTAGATATTCTTGGAGCTCATCATTAACGTATTCTCGTCCTTGGTCTGACATTAGACGTTTTATTTTCTTCCTCATCTGATTTTCGATGAATTCAATAAAACTCTTAGTTTTCTCTGGAACTTCAGACTTGGATTTCAGTAGGTAAACAAAACTTCTCCTGGAGAAATCATCGATGAACGTCAGTATATACTGCGATCCATATGGATTGTTAATGTGTACGTGACCACATAGATCAGTGTGAACCAACTCCATAGTTTCTCTGGTTCGAATATGTTTTAGTCTTTTGTGATGTGATTCCGTCATTTTCCCTAATTTACAGGATTCACACACAGTCTTAACATTCACAGCTTTATTGTCTATTCCACGTAAGGGTTTGTCTTTAACTATATTGTTCAACTCTTGATAGGAAACATGTCCCAATCTTTCATGCCATAAAGTGTCTCAATTATCATCAGATTTCACATAGCTTTTATGTTCTAGATGATCCACTCTTACCTTCGCATGAAATAACCTGTTATTAAGATAACCTTTAATGCCCTTTTTTCTTTTATTATCTGTTACCATATACAGGTTTCCTTTTATCATCTGTGTAAAACCATTTATTTTATTTTATTATTTTATTTTATTTTTACCACTATAAAAATAAAATTTCCAACAGGTACTAATTTTTTTTTCAGAATTCCTCTCCCCATGCCCTCAATAGACTATACTTCAAATTTGGTTTCATTCCGTTCATTAGTTTTCGCTGCAGATGCCTCCAAACAGGGAACGTTATTTTATGCCCACCTTGTATATTCTCTCCTATTGCTACTGAATTCATCAACATCCGTATTGATGATGATGTGTGTAATTTCGGTACAATAATAAAACAAAAAATAATGTTAGTTCGTTTGTAAATGTGATTGTGAAACAGCGATAAAAAAGCAATTTATAAAGTCCGAAATATGTAGCCGAATTTATTAATGAATTTTGGAAAAAAAATATTATTTCCGAAAAAAATTGAATAATATAACTTATCATTAAACTTTAGAATCTATTCTTTTTTTGAAAATAAATGAAGTGTAAGAACTTACCACTTTGATTTAATTCTTCATATTTCTGTCAGATCAAGTAGTTCAGAAGCCATATCTCGTTTTGCTGCAACAAGTTCTCACTGAAAATGATAAATCAATTCGTTTTTGATAAATCAATGCGTTTTTGTACGCGCGATTCACGTGACTTGATTTTTTTTTCTATTTGTCAGAAAAATAATTGTTGGTTATTGGTTCATTTCAGAAACATCTGCTAAGTTCAAAGGTTTTCGTTGGTCGTGCAAAGACACTTTTTTTTTTTAATTATTGGTGACATCTGTTTTTTTGTGAGGGAAGGATTTTTCCTTTTGTTTATGTTCAGGTGATATTATTTATTGGTCAAATTCTGTGACATCTGTTTTTGGTGAGGAAGAGGCTCCTTTTATCTCTGACCTGATGAGAAAAGCATTAATTTCTACAAAAATCGTTATTCTTTTACTACACTTATCTTTCTTCTAACACAAGGAAAGGTTATTTTATAGATATGTTGCAATAAGATTACTTCTCAAGATATAAAGTTAGAATGGAAACGCAATGCAAGAGAAAAGGCATAATTAATATTTTTTTTTCAATAAATGGTATGATTTTTCAATGAAACTGAAATTCTATAGATATGTTGCACTAAGCTAGTACTTTTTAATACAGAATGGAAACACAATGAAATTGTGAAAGAAACACAGATCTCACATTTCTTTAATAAATGGTATGATTTTACTGAGATTCTACAGAATTGCAGTAGGAAGTTAAAGCATATATTGTTTGAATGGAAAGATACCGCAATTAAGAAAAAACGGTGTGTTATCACTGAAATATGTAATTCAGAAAAGAAGAGCATTAAAATAAAACGAGGTAGGGATAGTGATTAGTAAGCTAATCACAGTGCTTCGCGACGGCTTCTAAGTCACATTTACTTTAGAATAGACTGCGCCGGGGAAGTCCAGAAAATGCTCGCGCGAGTCTGTTTGCGACCCCATGCTATCTTACCCACCCCTATTTATATGGAGCTTAAGTTGAGAAAATGTGAAAAGATTTAAAATGGGGAGAAAAAAAATGAAGAATAAGAATTGCCCATGAGGGGATGGAGCCCACGATCTTCGCGTTGTTAGCACGATGCTCTAATCAACTGAGCTAACAGGTCACCTACAACTGAGCTAACAGAAGCCGTTGCGAAGCATTGTGGGATATGTGTCCACAGACAGACAAACCTGGGCTATAAGGAGTCTTTCAGATACCTAAAACGAATAAATAAAAAGCTACCTTGTTTTTTGTTTTGCTGAAGAAATATATATAAGTGTTTCGGACTTTATAATTTGCTTTTTTATCGTTGTTTCACATTCACATTTACAAACAAACTAACATTGTTTTTTGTTTTATTATTGTACTGAAATTACCCACATCATCATCAATATGAAAGTTGACGAATTCAGTAGCAATAGGAGAGAATATACTTTTAACACTAGTCAAAGACAATGAAAGTGTCGTTTTTTGATTGAAAAAATATTATTATTCAAAACAGAAACACGCTTTCGAAGCATTAGGAGAAGGTATGGAACTTGACTTGACATCCATAGAAGATTTGTTAGAAAACAGTCAAATCATCAGCGAGGCACATACCCAAGCAGAGAAAGATACGAGACCCAATAAGATGCCAGAATTGACAGCTTTTCAGAAAGTAAGCCATTTGCTAATATAATTAATTCAACCAAACCTTTATGATATTTGATTTCAGATTACGGATGGGAGTCATTTTGTTCAAAAGAAGCGACCGGCCTGACGAAATCTCCAACTGGCATTACAAGGACTCTCTTTTTCTCAATACATCAAAGCACGAGACTTCCAAGAGCAGGATGATATCCCGCCGTCACAGAAAAAATGTCCGAAACATGATTTTGAGTTTGGTGATGATAGTTCAACTACTGAATTGGAATCAATGTTACATAAATCCTAAAATATAACCCTAATAAATTATATTTGTAGGTTTTTTTTTATTATTTTATGTAATAAAAGACAATAAGGAAATGTATCTGAGTATACTAATTTCAAAATCGGAAAACATAATTATCTTCAAAAAAACATAAAGGCTTAAAATTTTTTTCATAAAGAGAGTATAAAAAAATAGATAAAATTATTCATCAAAGAAGACGTAAAATAAGGAAAATAGACCTTTCTTATTATAAACGTTATTATCTTAAAATAATATATAAAGTTAAAAGAAGTATAAAGAATTAAAAATAGATAAGATAAGAGTACCAAGTAATGAAGAGACAAAAATAAAATCCTTCACCAATCAATTTCCCCCAAGCGAATTCATGAAGTTTCAACTTGGGTAATTACAATACAACCAATTTCCCCAATTAATTTTCTTTTAAACTATTTTCACCCCATGATAACGATCACTTGACCCTTTAATTCCTACTTCTAGCAAACCCTTTTTTCTAAATGTAAATTAAGGTTTGAAAACGTCACCATTCCATTCTACAAATGATTTCATGAAGTTTGATATGTTAATCCTTCACTTAACCTTTTCGTCACAAACAACTCTACCATCTCCTATTCTTTTTTTTAAATTATGCAAATTACGAATAAAAACAACTTTAATCCTTTATTCTCATCTAAAACACTTTGTTCACCTGACTTTTTAAGATATGCAAATCAGATAAGCAAAGTTTGGTCCATATTGCCCTATATGGAAATGATATGCAATTTGTGGTCTATATCGCCCTAAAATGCTGCTCCATCCGTTTCCCCTTACTACTTATGGGTAACTGAGGGTGTGTCTATAAACAATAACCACGGTTGTGGTTACTACCCTTCGTGCAGCTACGCCATCTGTAAAGTCAGCCGGTTACTCCAGTAACCAGGAACTGCATCTACAAACACCAACCAGATTTGCTGTTGCAGTAACCGCAGTAATCTTTTTGTAACCAGGCTCAGAGATGGGTAACCCATTCGTAGTAGCCGACAGCATTCCCAGCAGATGACACAATTGATGAATTTTGCAGTACATTTCTATTTTACATTACAGAGTTGCACTTTACTCGACGATTAAATTTAAATAAATATTTTATTTCACTTAGTTTCATTTACATAAATGAGGCGAACTAAAAAAAAATTATGGTCAATAATGTTCGTTATTGTTTTTTTTTACTTGGCTGTATTGCATTAAAGTATAGTAATGTTATTTTTAATTACTTATAATTAATGAAGCAATCACACTGCCATTGAAACTATTTTTTTTAACTTGGTTAAGTTCCTTAAAAGCCAGTTATTTTATTTTTACTTTTTTGTTGTAGTTCAAGATGGCTGGTCAACTTTCTTTTTCTTACAACATTATTTCTAACAACAGATTCTCTTAACAATGTCAGCCATCTTTTATTTTTCCTTACGTTAATAAACTTCCTTTTTTTATTATTTGAATTTTTTTTTAATTATCGGTCGCCCTTAAATTTAGGCTTATCACAAAATTATATTCAGTTGTTTAGCTGACATATTTATAAACTTTCGGAAGATATAATTCTCCAGCTAATTCAGATTATAAAATTAATAAACACTTTAGAATTTGTTAAACAATGCTGCTTATACTTAATGATGGTTATTCTGATATAAAATCCTAAAAAAATATTATAGGCGGGCCCTGTGACCAAGTGGTTAGGGCTCTTAGCTGCGGGTTGGAAGCGGGGGGATCGATTCCAGGCCTCGGCGGAGGGCGGGAATTTTTCCTCGCTGCTTTCTCCTCCAAACGGGTCCCAGGATCTACTCAGCCCTCTGTAGAATGGGTACCGGGCTTCTTTCCCGGGAGTTAAAAGAGGCGGGCGTCGGTTAGCCCCCCGATAATTAAAGGTTAGGTTAGCCCCCCGACCCCAACTTCGTTCAGTTGGCTTATGCACGCCGGGAGCCTAATCTCCCGCGCCCCCAAAGGCCAGTGTCGGTCTAGAGTGGGTACTTTACTTAAGTAACTTAAAAAAATATTATGTTGATTTAGAAAAGTAATATAAATTTAGTGAATTTGATATTATTAAAATATCAAAATAAATAAATTTAAACAATTATAAAATCTTTCTGTAAACGTTAATCAGTTCTTTTTGTTTGAATTTTTCTATTAATCTTTTGCCAATCTTTGGAATTCGTTATCAGCTTTACCCTCCTTGTTTTTTACTAAAATTTTGTTCTTTAGTACTTCTAATTAGATGAATTTGAATTACGTTTCTATTAAAATCATTAGGACTATTGAATATTAATTTTTCATTTGGGATAATGAGTAGGTTTATGATGTACACAATTCTTTATCCAGGCCGTGTTTTCACTTTCTCCTGTTCGCATTGGTGTACGTCAGGGATGCCGAACCTTCTCCCTCTATTGTGCCAATTGAAAGCTAGACTTCAACAGCATTTTAACAAGGGAATGATTGGGTTCGTCAGGTCGAAACATCCCTTGAAATTTTTCTCATTTATTCATTTTGTATACATCACTTAAGTAGTTGATGAATACAAAATTTTAGTTGCTCTTTACACATTGAAAAGGGGGTTTAAAAAAATTCTAAAGTTACAAGAAATAGTGATTTGACGTCATCACTGTTTGCGAGCTACGCAAGACGTCGGCTTCTCCCGCTGCCCGCACATCGTTCAAGGTCAGAACGCACATCGTTCAAAACGGTCACCCCAAAGCAGCAAATACTTATCAGGAAGTACAATGGACACTCACAAACTATGAAAAGGACTCGCACCCCCGAGCTGTCATCGGGAAGAGACTGGGACGGACCGTTTCGCCCTTATTAGAGCTCATCAGCCAGCCAAACTCCACCGATAACATGATCCGAAGATGCTAACAGTTAACCATCCCAGCTCGCACCTTCTGAGCATGTTATCGGTGGATACTGCTTTCACTGCCGGGGCTGTTTATAAAGACTCCTGTCCAACCACGAACTTCTCTCTTCTTCTCCACTGGAAGACTCACTTGCGGCTGACTGCCGCCGACGAACTCTCTTCTTTTGCACTCTCTAACTTACCGGCTGTGACATCACCCTGTTGTACCCTGTGAAAAGTAACCACAAACAAGAACTAGTGTTTATGAATCTCTAATATCAGAAGGGTTCCAATAAACCATCACTCATGTTTATGCCTGACTTGTATTTTAGTCATGGGGTGCCTTTTTCTACTTTTTGCCACTGCCTGTGAGGCACAAAGTCGTAATTTTCCCTCAGCTTCACAAGTCTTAGCTTTCCAATAAGGTTCACTTACCTCTGTTGAGACTCTATATGGCTGTAGAGGTGGCGTCCGAAGGAAGGAGAGACGGACGAAATATTTCCCCTCCCTTCACAGTTTCTCTTCTGGGTCCATAAATATGTCTTCCAAATTTTTCCACTTACAGGATTCTGGATTCAAAACAATTAAATAGAAAATTCTTCGATAGATGCAATTAAAGGATTTTTGATTCGTAATAGATTATGTTCTCCAATTGAATTGCAGATGTTCCAGCAATTTTTAGTTGCAGAGATATGCTGATGAACAGACAAATAAAGTGGAATGAAACTGAATAAAAGTAATAAGGGCATTTTTAAGAATTAATAATTCTCGTTAATATTTTTTACTTTTAAATATTAATAAAATATCCATTTACTAATTATTTCAATTTTCCCCTGTTGTTACAGACCTCTTAGGCCAAAGGGAAACGTTAATGATTTTAATTCTCGAAATCAAATATCTATCTAAATTCCATAGACAATCAAAAAGGAAATATTAAAATATTTGTTAAATCTAATAGAGATAATTGAATAGGTTATTATTAAAACTGTGTTCCATTTTTAAATTAAAAGAAAAAATAAAAAAAAAAACTTTCATTATTTTTTTTTAAATTATAAAAACGACAAAAAATGTTGTATTAGATTCAAAGCATATCTGGTGAATACCAACAATAGAATGTTTCCTTATTTATAGAATCTATTCTGTAGAACAGAAGATGCAATAAATAGAAATAAGTCTCCTTTCTCAACTTTTAAAACTAATTCGATTTTTTTTTATTATTGTGGCTTAATTTTTAATATTATCCAGTTTTGACTTGTATGTATGCATGTATGTATGTAGTGAATGTGGGCGGCAGAAGCCAAGCACTGCGACCAGAGGTTTATTGTACTATCCCATGGAAATATAGACAGATGGAGAGAAAGAGCCGTGCTGGCGTGGCCGTGCGGTCTCGGCGGCGGCCAGCCGTGGCGACCAATGCGCCAGTACCTGGGTTCGAATCCCGGCAGTGGCATGGCTGTTTCAATTTCCTTTCCTGTGTTGTCCAGCCTCTTCTTCACTTTCTCTTCGGTCTGACGTCATTCCTTAATGGCGTCCTCGGGGCAGGCAACGGGAAACCACCCCCAGTATCTTTCCTCAGGTGTTTCTAGGAGATCCATGTGAGACCTCCATAGAACTGGACCTGTCTTCGGACAGAAAACTATAGATAGATAGGAGAGAAAGACTCAGAAGGTATGGTGGGAGAAGTGAAGGGAAAACGGGAGAACCCCGAGAAAACCTGCCCAGCGCGGATCGTCCACCATCACGAAACCCACATGAGAACCGAGCTCGGGACACAGAGGTGAGAGGCCGATGTCTTAGCAACAACGCCAACCGCGCGGCCCAGTTTTGACTTAGATATATTCTTATCTAAGTGGAATGTTGTATAAATGAGAGCACTCTGTCTCGACATAACTTTTCAATAAAAAGTATTCAGTCAAATTACAAAGAAACAAATGTATTTAAAATGAAGATGGAAAACATACTTGGAGTTAAAATCTAAAATTATTACGTTACTGGCCGAAATAAATGAACTAGTGGAAGCACTCATCACAGAAATCGTCTTTACACAAGATACAATTGGTAAGTGGTCGGATAGTGACTGGCATACGTGGAAGATGTACCGTCCAATTCACCAAAAGCATGCCTTAAATGTTTAAGTGAGGTCTGTGTGCATTTTTTTGTCTGGCTTCTATAGTTTAGTTTTACTCTGGATCTATTTCAGTCGGTGATTTTCTTTCACACTTAAAAAAATTAACACTAATTTAAATCTGAACATTTAATTCGAATATTATCTACATTTTAAAATAGTGATACATAATGGATATTGAAAGAAAAACAAATTAAAATACAAAACATCATACAAGTAAACAGCATTCCATCCATCTTTTGACTAGATTATCACGTGACATTAATAGCAGATAAAACAAATCATTTGGGAGTATTAATCTTTTTCTAGAACATTTTGAACTTCTCTTGATTTTTGCATCACTGATAGTGTCTTATAATTCTCACCACATGTCTTCTATAAAGGCGTTCGAGATTCTATCGTTATGTAAAGGAAAGGCAACTTAACAAATAAATAAAACATCTACAATAAGTAATAAAGACATTTAACCTGCTGTGAGAATATGAAAAGAAAAGAAAACAAGAACAGCACCTGACTAAAATAA
>JAFIDM010000006.1:51122525-51132549 GCA_023159025.1 Thereuonema tuberculata
ATGTAGGGGTATCTAGATCTCTCTAAAGTCGATATCATTGTTTCTATGAGGAGTCTTCATGTAAGGGTATCTAGATCTCTCTAAAGTCGATATCATTGTTTCTATAAGGCGTTTTTATTACAGCTGGTGTTGTATTAATGCGCTAATATTCAATTTCGCTTGTTAACAATGGAAATACTTTTGTTTTAAAGGAATGATAGAAAAGTTCAAGAGAAATTCAAATTTTTTAATCCAAATTGTTCTGTTGCTAAACGAAAAAAGTTAGTTAATAAAACAAAACATGTCAAAACAGTATTAGACTATAACTTTAAAAGAGTATTAATTGCATTTTTATTTAAAATTGTTGGAAAAACAAAACAAACAATACCAAACATGGAATTAAAAAATTTTTAATGTTTAGTTTTATTTTTATTTTTACTAAAATGAATATCTTTTTAATATTGTACTTTTATTTAAAATTGTTAAAAAATGAGATTTCGTCAAGTACGGCATTACGATATGTTTTTAAAAAATGTTTACTTTATTTTTATCTTTATAGTATTTAAACATAACGTTGAAAAGAAATTTCTAAAAACAAAATTCTTCGTTTCCAGTGACTTGAGTTAAAAATTTCTTCGAAGATGATACCTAATTGTGCCGATAAAAAAAAAAAAAACCATGGATTTATTCTAATTCCTGATGAAAGATACTAATTCTATTTTAATAATCTTCTTCATTTTCTTACCGAAGTTGTTTGTAGAGAGTTCGTATGATTTGACGATCTTCCCTTCGCCTTTCATTTTGAAGCCTTCACTTTTTCTTATAACATTATTAATGCTTTCTTGAGACATTTGTTCCTCGAAGAGATTTTCGCAATATTTCTAGTTTTGTTTTTGTGAATGTTCACTTTCGAAAGCGAATTGGGAAATTTTTGATTGTCTCTGAGAAATTGTCAAGGAGTGACGTCATCGTAATTATTACAAAGAATATCCTTTAGAAATTCTAATAATATAAAATACCTCATCTTAATATTTTAATTTTATCAAAATATACATGTTTAATTCCTTTATTGCCTAATAATTATCACTGACCACTTTTTGAATAGTTGCTGCATTTTCTGCTTTTATTTGAAAATTGTTTTTGAAATTTATTTTATTATAGGAGAGAGATATCAGAGTTACACGTTTTTGAAGAATGTTTATTTTTGTTGGTTGAATAGTTGAAGATCTTAAAAAAAAAGAAAATAAGATTAGTTTTGAGTTTTTTATTTAATTTGATATCAAGTAAGAATGTTTGGTAATTTTTAAAAATAGTTATTTTGTAAAATCTTTTGAAACGTTG
Organism: Thereuonema tuberculata; assembly: GCA_023159025.1. NCBI lineage: Eukaryota > Metazoa > Arthropoda > Chilopoda > Scutigeromorpha > Scutigeridae > Thereuonema > Thereuonema tuberculata. Next base: position 51,123,846 of record JAFIDM010000006.1, read on the forward strand.
CTTGAATTAGTCAGTTGAATTGCTGAAATGCTGAAGGGGAATGTGTTGTAGACATTGAAGTGAGAACATTGTTTGCCTAATATTCATCAACTCCTTTTGTTTTTCTCGTTGACTTTTCGTTTCCATTCTGTGTATTCTTAGGCATGTGTATTTTTTTCTACATGTCATTTTGACTTTTTGTCCAACTATTTTAATGTGTATTGAGAGGGGCGGCAAAATCAGGGCCCGCCCTGGCGGCACAAACTCTGCTACGTCACTGTCCATATATATCGGGTGGCCATAATAAAACAGGAGGTGTTTGGAGCGCGATAAGCAAAAATCTGTTGGACCAAAAAAGACCAAATTTCGTATATATATATATATATATATATATATATATATACTATTCAGATCATGATATTACGATTTCGCAGAAAATTTTTTTTAGTTCCGAATGTCGCCACCAGGGGGGAAACTGGCGCTGTACACTGACAGCTGCCATGTGACAGACGACATCATCAGGTATGTCTGTTATCTGTCATAGGTATAATATCCATCATCTTGTACGCTGCAGCAGTTGACAAAATCCTCAACATGAGTGGCATCGGTCAGTTCGACCTGCTTGACGGTGATGTAAACATTACTATATACAATCCTGTGTTTACATGATCGTGCGTTGCTCGTAAAGTTTTATTAGCAAAATAACAGAAAAGCACTACAGTTATTCAAACAACGAAGGTCCTACAAAAAGGTCCCATGACTATTACCAATTTGCGAAAAAGGATCTCATGTTTTGAAAATACCGGATCTTTACAAGTGCAACCAGGACGCGACCAGGTATCAAATGACGAAACTTGAAACTATTGCAACGTCCGCAGTGGAAGCGAATGTTGCACACGGATCAAGCAGTGCTCGGGCAATATCCAGGCAACTATGCCGTATTCAACTGTATGGGAATACATGCGCAAAGTGCTGAAGTTTTATCCTTACAGCATTAGCCAAGTTCAACAACTGGTTGAAGGGGATGCGGAAACGCGCCTGCATTTCTCTCACCTATTCCTAGCTCGGATGGAAGTGCATCCACTGAACGTCAGTATGGTGTGGTTTTAAAAGTACCATCCGTACTTTTTCGAAGAACTGCAACCAACAGGACCAGTGACATGGTCATTCAATAGATATCAATAGATGATGCAAAATTGAGTTATTCCAGAACTTCAACAGCGCAGATGTCTTGACATGTCTGTGTTCATGCAGGATGGAGCGCCCCCTCACATAGGATTGACAGTGTAGCAAGTCCTATGTCAGCATTCACGGACGACCACATAATTAGTCGAGCATTTCCGACGACGTGGCCCGCACGTTCGCCTGCTCTCATGTCATGTGACTTTTGGTTGTGGGGTTACTAAGCATTGGTTTACCAAGAACATGTTGATGGTTTGAAAACATTGAAAAACCGAACATTACTTCACATGACAAATCTCTGGAGATTTGTTGCGGTCCGCAATAGAATCTACGATCCATAGAATGCAGATTTTGGACAACCTGCAAGGACAACATATTGAACCGTATGTGTAACTGACTAACAATAAAACCTATTGTCAACTGTAAGCTTTTCTTTTCTTTCCTATGTATGATTTGCTCACCATACAGTGCCAGTTTCCCCCCTGGTGGCGCATTCGGAACTAAAAAAAATTTTCTGCGAAATGGTAACCCATGGTCTAAATAATAATTATATATTTCAATCAAAATTTGGCCGTTTTTAACCGAACAGTTTTTTGCCTACCGCGCTCCAAACACCTCCCGTTTACTTAGGGCCACCAGGTAAATGCAATAAGAATTCTATAATTTTAAGTGAGTGTAAATGCTGTGAATGAACATTAGAAAAGTATAACCACAAAGAAGCATTCATGAAAATACACACATACATACATACATACATACACATATCCTTTCCCGTTCCACCAACTGTGGGTCTAGGAATTAACTAAGCCTCTCCACCTCTCCCTGTTCTTCCAAGCCTCTTCTCTACATATTCTTTCCCATGGGATGCCTCTGTCTTCCAGGCTGTGCTTCACATCATCCAGCCATCGCTTACGCGGTCTCCCTCTTGGTCTCTTCCCTCCTTCTTTTAACTCACGCCAAACCTTAGGAGTCCTACCATCTTCCATTCTTTTCACGTGCCCGAACCACCTCAGCCTTCCCTCTTCCACCTTTTTCCTCAAACTTTTTACCCCCAACTCCTCCCGGATATCCTCATTTCTCATTCTATCTAATCGAGTCTTCCCTACTATACCTCTAAGAAACTTCATCTCCCCAGCTTGAAGTCTACTCCAGTCTCTAGCATTCATCACCCATGTCTCCCATGAACATAAGAAAAGTATAACCACAAAGAAGCATTTATGAAAATATGGACTTTAATAAAGAGGACGAAGTGATTTTGAATTTGATAATCTCTAAATAAATGTATCTTATTTATTTTCTCTAATGTTCTGCGGGTTTCAATCCCTGGAGAATCACTTCAGGTTCATTTAAAACTAACTTCAATACAAGTCTTGAAACTATTTATTTTTTATTGTGATTATTTATTATTAAATTTGTGAGTAAATTACAACAGTAAATGCTAAGGAATTAAAAGTTCATATAGTAAAAGCTCCTCGAGTTAAATAAAAACTAATTAAATGCAATCTTTTGAATTTATTTTTAAACATATTTATTTTTATTTCTTAACATCGACATTTGATGCTGGACCATTATTTAATTTTTTTAAAAAATACGGGTTTTAAGTAGGAAAAAAAATGTAATTAAGAGAATTTAAAAATTTGGATTGGATTAAATTTAAATTAAATTTAATTAAATTAAATTTTTAGTCAATATTTTTGTGATTTCTTAGATAATTCTTTTTACACCTTTTAACTGTTAATAGAAATATTTGCTCCCTGCATGCCAGTGGACTCTTCCAAAAACCCCTTTAATTCAGTACGCAGGTGGGCGTATTCGTAGCCACGGCAACTTGGAGGCGTTCGATCCAAAACTAAAGAGCGTGCATGCGTTGATACAGGGAACCAATCTTGTGGAGAAACCCGTAAGATGGCGCTGCTTTAACTGTCGTAGCAATTGTAGGGTGGGCGGCATGGATGGAGATAGCTATGTCAAAGATAAATACAAAACTTCACTGAAACAGCCTGCGACAACCTGTCTCTAGAGCACCGCCAACTTTCGCTTTTTCACACCGGTTCTGAACACAAAAAGTCAACATCGATAGAACCACGAACAGCAAAGTAGGCTTAATCGTAAGTTGGTTCTTCTTCCTATAAATAATCATTACAATCATTGAATGTCTACAGCTAAGAAATTCACTAAATTAATGGAATAGAATAATGTTTTAATAGATTATTAATAAAGATACAAGACTTAGCGTCGAATTTTTAATAGTTAAATACTTTTATTTTTTAAAAATAAAATTTATATTAACAAAAATCTCAATTTTTTTTTTTTGCAATTTTTTTTTTTTTTTTTTTAAGTTAAGAAAAGATTAAACGAGTTAACAATTAATACTAATCAAAAAAAAATATTTTGAGCAAATATTATTTATTTTTAAAATTAAGATACGATTTACGCTAATAAATGCTTCCAAATAAATTATTATAAAAAAAAGGGTGTAGGTTTAACTTTCGAAGACACCCGTGAGCTTCTCTTTGTGGAATAACTTAATTAAAAAAATAATCAAACTAATGAAAAGTAATTAGATACAATTGGTTAAAAATCTTTCAAATCAATAAATTGAATAATAATTTTGGTCTAAGATTGAATAACTACATAAATTATTCAGTCAAATTAATTGGGAAAAATATAATTCCGAAACACTAGAAAGTATTAAAAATGTTAAACTTTATTCATCGCTGACGTAATTGATGAGAATATTATTCTAAATTTTTAACTATTAGCTTTTGTTAAGTTTTTCTTAATTTTGTTAATTATCTAATACACAAGTAAATTTATCTACCGCTAGTAATTATATATTAATGTATCAGCACCTATATTACGGGTTTAATATGCAGTTTTATTTTTGAATACCTACTATACGACTGGCGAACATTAAATAAAAAAATTCCATTTTGAATTCTTTCCATTATTTGTTATTGCTTTGTAATTTTTTTTTTCCAGATTCAAATAAATGATTTGTCAGCCTAATCCTGCCTTTCCCTATAAAAGAATCGGAAAAGCAAGATCTTTTAAGTGAAGGTCATCGCAACCTTGCATTGACCCCAAAAACAAGAAAATTAAACCTTCACTAATAAGATCTTGCCTTTCTGATTCTTTTATTTGGGAAGGCGGGATTGGGCTGATGAGTCAGCTAAAGGACGAAACGACCGTCCCCAATTCCTTCCCCTAATCGAATCAGAAAGGCAATTTTATTTCAGTCAGATGCTGTTAATGTTTTCTTTTCTTATCTAAGTGTTTTTCAAAATTAACTAGTAATTACAATTTCTGTAATAATTCAGATTTTGAATAAGTTAAAGGTTATTTCAAATAATTTAAATATTAAGACAATATAATGACGTCTCAGAATTGATGAAACAAATCCATTCGTTAAGCTTAAAATCATTCAATCTCAAACTCCCTGATTGTGAGGTTGATTCTATTTCACTGTATTCTGATAGGATATTTATTATTATCTTCCAGATATTGTCCTGTAAATTGACCCAAATAAAAATCTTTTTTATCGAAGTAGGAGTCGATTCATTCCAGTGAAGGGAGGATACCTTTAGTTTAAGAAAAGCACAGATAATGCATTGCGATGGAACTGAAAGCAAAATAGGTCATAACTTTGTCACTACTAAGATCCCTCTTTTGTTGGATAGTGAGGGCTCCATTCAAAGCATAAACACATGGAATCTCGGAAATACAACAAAAAACTCAAGATTTAAATTTAAAAGAAAAGAAAAAAACTGAGAGAAAGATTAGCAATAGAAAACACAAGTAAATGGGAGAAATATTATAAAAACTCAAACTACATAGTTAATCTAAGCAAAAAGAGATTAGGTAGAAATGCTACAAGATTTTAATATTAAAGAAGTTATAATGGAAATTGAAAAAGACTAGTTGAATGAGAAGAAAGAAATTTTCTATCAAGAATTAGAGAACTTTCATAATATATATGAACAACAGAATATTACAAGAAAAAACGTTAAAGATTCCCACTTACAGGAATGAACAGGCCCTTCGAGGGTAGGTTTTAGCTTTTTCTTGACCGAACGGGACGAAGTTCGGGTTTGGAGTTCAATCCGACGCTCGCCCGCCTTTAACTCTCGGGAAAGAAACCCGGTACCAATGTTACAAAGAGCTGGGTAGACCCTCGGACTTGTTTGGAGGAGAAAGAAGCGTGGAAAAATTACCGCCCTCCGCCGAGGCCGGGAATCGAACCCGCTTCCTCCAACCTGCAGCCAAGCACCTTTACCCACTCTGCTACCAGGCCCAAACAAGATATGAAGAAACAATAATAAAGAATTTAATGAAAGACAAAACTAGAAACATTTTAAGATCTGATAAAGGGAATAAATTAGTTATTATGGATTAGAAAAGCTCTAATAACAAAGTAGAAAATATGTTAAAATATGTTGAATTTGAAGAAATAACTACAGATCCTACCTTTAAATTATATAAGAAAACTAAATGTGAAATCAAAACCTCAAAGAAATGAAAGCGATTAATTATTTTCAATACAAAAAAAATGCCTCAAAGAATGACTAATACCCCAGTTTTTGATCTAAGACCCAAGACTCACAAGATAGAAAATCCACTTCGATCTATAATGAACTCATTCGGATCACCCACACAACAATTAGGAAAATGTACCAATAACATACTGAAAAAGATGCCACTGTATGCCTCAGAAGCAATTCTTAAAAACACTGCAGATTTAATACTCAAGATTAAAGAGGAAAATGGTAATAACAATAAGAAAAAGATTAAATTACATTCACTAGACCTAGAGGCAAAGTACACAAACATTTCAGTTAATGAAGCACTGGAATTAACTGAGAATATGTGTGAAGGAAACATTTTAAATGAAGCTAATATAGATAAAGAAACTTTTATTAACTTTTAATATTGGTATGCACCAACAGTTAGTTTTGTTAAGAAGGTAAATTTTATAAACAAGTCTTAGGATTCCTGCTGCGAGATTATAGCAGAACGCATACTTGAATAACAAAGCGCACAGCACAAGTATAGCAAGGTGTTTTTTTAAAATTTTGTAAAAATTTAATTACTGAAAAATATGAATGAATCATAAATATATACAAAATGTAGAATAGGAACGTGATCACTTTTCCTGAAAAAACATATATCTATAACAATATAATGTATTGCTAACATTAAGCTTTGACAATAAAGTTTCAACAACACTTTACTGTTAGTTAATTTATAGTTTGGGCATCAACTCTTTTACAATATAAAACTTTACGATGCTTAAGTAACTTAAATGTTCAGTAATATGGCTTTTCACTCATGTGCAAGTATAACTAATAATTTATAATCTCCTCTCCTTATTGCATATAAAATACAAATCAAATTACACTCTTTAATTTCTAACAATTAGTTAATTCTCCAAGAGAATACATAGCAATGGTTTTTCACCTCTGAATGGGTAAAGCTAATCTCCGGATAAGCTAACTAACTATTCAAGGTAAATGTATTTGCCCAATTAATCCTCTACTCGTAGTTGTCAAATAAATCACCCTTGTTTCAAGTGTTAACAACACACAATCACCTTACGTTTCGCAATATTAAAAGTTTATTACTATTTGGGTCATTTCAATATTTCTTATCTTCAACTATAAAAATAATAGATTAAATAGACTTACAGTTTGATGTCTTCATCGAAGTACCTACTTGAACCAGGTTCTCCACCTTCTTGATACATACGCACTAATAGAATTATAATTCACTTTCAATAGCACTTAGATTTCGTTTTGAAACCATTCGACGTAACACAAACACTTTCACTTAGGATGCTGACTTCTCTTTCACCTAAGATGTTGGCTTCTCATCTTATGTGAATTAATACGAATAAATATAATTGAATAGTCTTATATTCAATCTGAATTCTTCCTTAGGCCTTCTTAATAACCGTTGACTTAGGATCTCTTCACCGTACAACCTTTTCGGGATACTTAAGTTGTCTTCCGGTCTTCGGAGTTTTCCCTTTCCAGAGCAAAACAATAATGGGTCTTCTTCCGTCTTCAAACGTACAATACTATTTAATCTTCGAATAACTATAATTATTATTCTCAGTTGCTATTTTCGAATTCACCGCAACAGATATATAATCTCTTATGAGTTTGAATATCCAATAAATGTTCGTAAACGATAATTTCCGTTTCGACTTCTTTATCACGAAACTACTGTATTCAATTCTTCTGACAATATGCAATAATTTGGATCTATAACTTCAGTTCCTTTATAGTTTACTTCAGTGATATAAACTTCGTCTTTATAATTACAACGATATTAGCAATCTACTGATTAAAGCCTTTTCATTAACTTCTATTTCTCGCCTTCCCGTGTCGCCTGCTTCGGACTTCTTATACCCTCAAATAATAAATGTACTCGCCTGACTTCAAGCAATATCTTTTGCATATAATTAATTTTAGCTTTCGCTTTACTTCAACTTCTTCTAAGGATTTGCAGGATTCTTCAATTCCGTAATATAATTCAGAATATGAGTTCAAAGGAAGATAATACTTAATTTTTACTTTGGTTGCAGTAGACGCAAGTTATCACACTTCGTTACTTCAGGGAATTAGGATTCATCACTGGCCTCTCCCTATTGAGACAATTCGAGTCTCCCGCATATTCTCGGAGCAAACGATTGGACGATATTCGTCTGTCTCCAACGAGATCCACACTTCAACTGAACTACTCTCAACTTCAGTACAACTCAACAGTCACATGTCAAGTCTCATCACATCATCAAAAACATTTGCATATTTAAATTTGTATCAAAGAGCTTTGCTCATAATTTTAATTGAAATAAAATAAATTTATTTTCGAGCATCATAAAGTTTCTCTTTTATTTATTTTTTTTTTTTCAATAAACTTCAACTTAATAGAAATTATTTCACAGGGAATAATTATAAATAATTTCATATCACCAACAATTCCCAATGGAAAGTCCTATTTCTGGAACTATCTGCAATATTAATTTAAATTGGTTAGATCATATAAATATTTTAAAATGGAATAAAGCTGATTATAGATATTTGAGATACGATGATGATATATTATTAATATGGCGAGGAACTGAGAGACAATTCTCGATTTTCTATAGTTATATTAATAATATTAAAAGAGTTTAAAATTTTCAGTAGAAAGAGAAAATGCCAAAAATAAGTTAGCTTTTTTAGATGTATTATTATTAAATGAAGAATAGAATTTCTTATGAACGTAATGAAAAACCACTAAAGAGCAACCATGTACTAAATTTAAATTCAGGTCAAAATATCAACACGAATAAAGCAATTATTAAAAATTGTATTAAGCATATAACAGAATACACTGAAAATGAAAGGTTATGGGTAAAGAATATTAATAATATTGCTACCGGCATTTGGGGCAATGCATCTAAAGTCCACAATACTCCGGTGGCAAGGGGGGGGGGGGGCAGGGATTACGATAGGAGATCTTTATTGAAACAAACTAAATTAAGTGTCTTTGAAACGCA
>JAFIDM010000006.1:51138581-51162321 GCA_023159025.1 Thereuonema tuberculata
AGAAATTTTTCTTTTAACTTAGAAATTCTCAAAACTGAATTTCTACATTTTTAACCTGTTTAATTATTTTTCATCCGATTGTTCTCTCGGTTCTACTTGTTTTGCCCAGTTGCCATGGCAACGTTTTTCTTTCGTTATTGCGCAACAATTTTCCCGTGGGAACTTAACCTCTATCTTTATTTCTGCACTCATCACTATTTTGAAATGTCTAGTGTTTGGTTACTTCTTACTTTCCTCTATCATCCGTAACCAATTATCTTAGGCTTTTATTTTCTATGGAAACCCCCCTCCCCTTTCTTCTTTAGATTATTTTTGGATTACTCGCAGGGATGGTCAAGGATTCACTTATGTAACCACGAATCATGTACTCTCCGACCTAACAGGACAATACGGGTATTGTCTAGGTGGGAGACTCATATTTTTAATGCAGTAATTAGTAGACAGTTTGACGGACAATGAGCGAACGGGCTCGTTTTATCTGTGCTATCATCGCTAAGTGAGTGTGTGTTCAGCAAACTTTGAAATTTGTGATAATTCAGTGTGTTGTTTGTGCATCAAGAATCAGGAAATCTGCCCAGATAAATGAAACTACAGTTCAGTCTGCAGCAACCACTGATTTAAAGACTCGGGAAAATAATGTAAGTAACTTTGTCTTCATTTCTCCTGCTGATCCGATCGGCGAGACTGCAAATAGTGGATATCATCTCGACTCTCGATCTTCTTCCGTCAACTGCATTTCTACAGAACTGCAATTTCCGTATTGTATCGAGTTTCATTCTTTTAAAGACTAGCTGATCATCTCTCAGTGCACTTCTTCTGAACTAGTTATCCTTTCTGACTGTGTAATTTCCCCAGTACTTCATATTCTTATTTCCTTATCTTATTCATTTTTTTTCTCTTGTAGATTTATTTTATTTATTAAACTTGTTTAAATTGTAAATTAAATTAGGATTTTACACGTTTTCTCTTTTATTCATTTATCTCACATTGCTTTACGTTCTTCTGATTCTATTTGGGCTCAGCGGGATCAGAACGATCATCTAGAACTTCCAGGTGACAGTTATCTTCCAGATAATGGCCTGGAATTGCTCCTAGTAATAACCTTTTACCGAAGTAGGAGGAGTCGATTCATTTCAGTGAATTGAAGATACCTTAGTTTAAGAAAAGCACAGACAAAGCATTGCAATGGAACTGAAAGCAAAATAGACCATAGATTTGTAGATACTAAGATCCCTCTTTCGTTGGATAGTGAGGGCTCCATTCAGAGCAAAAACACATGGATCTATGGTATTCTAATTTAGTGGAAAAGAATCGTCTATTGTTGTTGTTTTCAGTTTGTTCAGCAACTACTCAAAGTACTTTTTGGAATAAGATTCCAGTTTTATTCGGATGTTGATTTTTTAGATATTTCTTGGATCTCTGTTCATTTTTCTATTATATACAAAACAACAAATATTCTGTTTTTACTCAATTAATCTTATAAACTATCGGTTTCTTATGGTGTGCTGTATTTATAAGATCATACAGAGCATGGATGTGCATATTCCACCTAATTAATTTTATTAAGTTCCATTGTTTATTAAATATATAAATATAGATCAAACCTGAAAACATCCTTTGATAATTTTCTTGTTATATTAAACAAAAAACACAATATCTCCATCAAATAGTTTATTCAACAAAACTGTTCGAATTTTCGGGATGATAATATTGACGCCATCCCTTCTTCAAGCGAAATGAACAATAAAATAATTCTTCCGACTAACCAAAAATACAAAATAGTAATAAACATGAAAACACGTTGAAACAATTCACAATTGTTTTTACAATATGAAATAGCAAATAAGCTCTTTCATTACTTCACAATTTTTGAAAAACAAATATTTAACAATAAATCCACATAAACTAACAACATAAAACACATTAGATAAATCAATTCTTGTTTACAATACGATAACTCCCATATTTTGAATCAATTAATTTAACCAACAATCCAATAATCAAAAAAAACATTTCAATAATGAAATTCGTCAATATTTACAACTTTTTTAACATCTTTTTTAATTAAAATCCTTAACTAACATTATCGTAAAGGGTCCACTTTAGCACCTTCAAATCTATTAAAATTACACCCTCTCGTACATTTTATTATGCAACTTTCCAATATTTTTCTAAGACTTAAATCTGTTTCCTTATATAAGAAATTGACATAATCATTCATAACGTGTCCCTTTCTGATACAATGTTCTGCTATATCTGACACGTCCCTATTGGCATTTTGTAAGGCATTACCGTGCTAAGACATGCGCTCTGACATAGTTCTTTTAGTCTCCCCTACATAAAATTCCCCACACTTTCTACAATCCATCCTATATACTATTCCCATTTCATATTGCCCATCCCTTTTCTTTACTTTTTTACATAATAAATTTTTAATTTTAAAGAAAAATGATTACTCTGAAAAGTTTATTAAGAAACAAATTAATGATTATAATACTTTTAAAATAAAAGAGATCGGAAAATTTACAAATAAAGTTTTTATTTCATATATTAATGATGATAGCATGGTTTTGAGGAATATTTGTAGGTCTTTTAATATAGATGTTGGTTTCAGATACCAGTACAAAATTAAAAATTTATTATGTAAAAAAGTAAATAAAAGGGATGGGCAATAACATTCTCCTGAATAGCATTAATGTTGTTGAAAGCTCTTCTTTACAACCTCCTAAACTCTCGAAAACTTGGTACCAAGTCGAATTCAGTGAAAGAATACTGGATAGTTGTAATCACATTCTTAGACAAAAACTGATCCATGTCTGAATTCATTCCTACTGAAGCTATAACAGATTTCACTCCGACCCCAATAGAATATATTCTTTATTGCAAGTTATGAACTACAATCGCCTATAGAATCTAGATTACATTAGAAATAGAATCCTTTTAAATACTAGCCTTGTGTTTTATTGCTTTTACATTTTATAAAACGTAATATCACTTCTATAAATATCTCTGTTATTGAACTCTAATAATTCTCGCCATTCTGGTGGTTCCTTTATGGTGTAAGCTCATGTTTACGCAAATTGCAACATAACACAAATCAATTGGCATCTTGATTGGTTAATTGCGTGAGGTGCTTGGTTTTTTTGTCAAAGAATGTATTTTATTTGCCACGTGGAAAAATAAAACGGATTCTAGAGTTTTATCAAATAAAGAATAATTATTGTTTTTAACTTAAAAATTGTTTCTCCATTAATTGGTGAGTAAATGATGTCCACATCATAATTATCTAAAAATCTATTTCATTATAAAAAGAAAGATTTTTATTTCTCAGAAAATTGATTTTCCATTAATTAGTGAATATTGTAATTATATAAAAATCAATTTCATTATAAAAAGAAAGATTTTTATTACTCTGAAAATTGTTTTTCCATTAATTAGTGAGTATTGTAATTATCTAAAAATCAATTTCATTATAAAAAGAAAGTTTTATTACTCTGAAAATTGTTTTTCCAGTAAGTAGTGAGTATTGTAATTATATAAAAATCAATTTCATTATAAAAAGAAAGTTTTATTACTTTGAAAATTGTTTTTCTATTAATTAGTGAGTATTGTAATTAGCTAAAAATCAATTTCATTATAAAAAGAAAGTTGTATTACTCTGAAAATTGTTTTTCCATTAATTAGTGAGTATTGTAATTATCTAAAAATCAATTTCATTATAAGAAGAAAGTTTTATTACTCTGAAAATTTTTTTTCCATTAATTAGTGAGTATTATAATTATCTAAAAATCAATTTCATTATAAAAAGAAAGTTTTATTACTCTGAAAATTGTTTTTCCATTAATTAGTGAATATTGTAATTATCTAAAAATCAATTTCATTATAAAAAGAAAGTTTTATTGCTCTAAAAATTGTTTTTCCATTAATTAGTGAGTATTGTAATTATCAAAAAATCAATTTCATTATAAAAAGAAAGTTTTATTACTCTGAAAATTGTTTCTCCATTAATTAGTGAGTAAATGATGTCCACATTATAATTATCTAAAAATATATTTCATTATAAAAAGAAAGATTTTTATTACTTTGAAAATTGTTTCTCCATTAATTAATGAGTAAATGATGTCCACATTATAATTATCTAAAAATCTATTTCATTATAAAAAGAAAGTTTTATTATGTCAAGCTAACTGATCTAAAAGCTTTGGCATTGATATAAAATGATCATCCTGGCTTAGGAATAAAAATAATCTTGATTGGTCTCGATTGAGATGGAGTATATCCCAGTGCTAGGCTTGCTCTAAATATATAACAAAGAGATTTAATAAGAAAGCTTATTTCTTTTTATATGAGAGCTGTAAAGATTTGATCTAATCCCGCTGATTTAAAAGGTTGGAAGGTTGATACTGCCCATTCTACTTTTGACCGATAGACAGCCAGATGCGCAGTCTCCTAATTTTCCTTGGGTGCTCTGAGTTGAGACCCCAAGTTTAAATTTTGCAGCCTTTTGCTTCCGTCTTGATCAATCTTGATAGAATCTGGGAAATGTACACTTGTTAAAACCTTTAGTGTTTCTTCCCCAGTGACAGTATAATTTTCATCGTTATATAACGAAGTCCCTCATCTAAGATTTGGTTCTTTTGTTAGAATTTTTTAGAGTCTAGAAATATTAGGAACATTAAAAATATCCTCACAGTACTTCCTCAATGATTTTCTTTTTGCTTTTCTCAAAGCTCTATTATATTCAGTGAGTGATTGTTTATATACATTCCATTCACCATTTCTTTTAGTTGCGTTGAACAGCTTTCTAGTGCGTGTCCTGAGATTAGTCAGCTCTTCAACCTACCAAAAAAACCCGTCTAGGTAGTTTGAGCTTTTTCAAAGGACAATTCGCATTGTAGGAAGAGATAATAGATTGTTGTACAAAATAAACAGCTATCTATTTCTTCAACAGACTTTATCCGTTGTGGGCAATACCTAATACTATATGGGTCCTTTTTTTTGAGGGATTTCCCCCCTCTGGAATGAAATATTATCTCGATATTTCGGCCCGGTGCCTCTGGCATTCTTCGGCAGATGTATAAATATCAATCACATCAAGGTGAGCGCAGAACTAACAACTTCCGTCATTAGTTTTTCGGATAAGTTACTCATGTTGTTTATTCCGAGCAACTGTGAGATGGATAAGGGCTGGAAGGGGACAGCGAAAAAAGAAGAGTCCTAGGTGACAATTTCTTAATTGCGTGATGGGGTTGCGTGAGAGGTGACGAACTCAATTGGTCCTCTTGAATTCTAAAACACCGATATAATGAAAGAAAGCAAGAGCAACAGAGGGGAAGAATGTAAAAAAATAAAATAAAATAAAATAATTATTATGTAAATATATATAAATAAATGAATAAGTGGAAATAATTGATTGATAGAAGTGGGAAGATTGGTAAGAGAAAATAGTAATAATATTAATAACAGTAATAATAATAATAATAATTCACATGAATTATCTAAGAATACAAAAAACTGGATTAAAATTTGTCGTGGATTGGAGGTGAAATCAGAGGAGGATAGATTTAAATGTGACATGAGAGAAAAAAAGGCAAAAAGGAACAAATAAAAATAACTGATATTCATAGAATGGTGGTGAAACGATGGGGAAAAAAAGGATCAAGCTATGACATGAAAGGAAAGTAAAGAAGAGGAATGTAGGGATATAGTTAATTTAATATATAAATAAGAAACTATAGAAAGAAAAAGGTTAAATAAGACTGTAAAAAAAAATATTAAAAAAAATAAATTTGGGTGATGGGAATGGAATAGAGTTCATTGGGCCTCCAGGATCGGGTGCCAAAGGTGGTTAAGAAGACCTTTGTCGCTGTTGAGAGTGTTCGGGGTTTTCAGAATCCAGTGCGTCTGGAAGATGACATTCTGGAAGAAATCATTCGTGGATTGAATGACTTTCGCTGCATTACATGATGGGCTGTGTCCTGTTTCAGTGGTGTGGCGTGAGAATGCTGTGCTTCCTCTTTTTAGCCCGAAATCATCTCGGCGTTGTTTGAGTCGGATTGCGAAGTTCTTCTTGGTCATCTCGATGTAGGAGGATTTACAGGAAGACTCGCATGGGATGCATTAGAAACCACTTAGAGAGGATTTGTCTTTTTCTGGATTTGTGTTCGGTGAAGATGTAGAGAATATTAGGTGGCACTTTAATACTGAGATGGATGTTGTGTTGTTGGAAAAGTCTCTTAAGGCGGAAGGTGGCATGAGGGACATATGGAATGGAGATGTAGTGGTAGGGTTTGGGATTGGAGGATTGGGTAGGGGGTTTGTGGAATTGGTTGAAGCATCTGCGGAAAATGGTCTCCATTGTTTCAAGATGGTAACCATGATTGGCGCCTGTATTGATGATGTGTTCGATTTCTTCCTGAAGGTCCGTTGGACGGGCGCAGTATCTGAGGGCCCTCAGAAAGAAGTTGTACCAAATGTTGTGTTTCTGCATGGTGGGATGAGCGGACGTTTCAGGGATGTAAAGTTCCCTGTCTGTTGATTTCCTGTGTACCAGGATATCAAGAAACGCTAGTTTTCCATTGGTTTCCTTTTCCATTGTACTGGGGATATTGGGGTGGGTCTTATTGAATTCGTTGATGAAAATTTGGAATGAGGAATCACAGCTCTCTCACGCCACACCACTGAAACAGGACACATCCCATCATTGAGTGCAGCGAAAGTTATTCAATCCACGAATAATTTCTTCCAAAATGCCACCTTCGAGACACACTGGATTGTGAAAACAATAGTAACAAACGAAGAATCATTTCTAATAATTAATACATCCAAAAAAGAAATTTTGCAATCTATTTTCGTTTGATACTACTGTCTACCGCAAAAGCTGCAATGCAAACATCACTTTAAATTATATGTCTACGGTGGCGTATCGTGTTCCCGAGATTTTTTGCTCCGTGATGGACCATATTGAGTAGTCCATTGGGTTAAGATCCGGTGAGTTTGGTGGTCAAACATCCTTGCCCCAAAAGCTGGGAAACAGCTCAACCCACACAGCGATTGAGGAATTGGCGGAATGTGCTGAAGCCCAGACCTGCTGAAGCGTAAATCCTTCTGGGCTGAAGTGCTGTGCCGCCCACGGTTCCAGTACATCACGGAGGACACGCTGCTGATAGCTGGCGGCGTTAATTTTGACGTTCCGCTCGATGAAGACCAGCGGCGTTTTTCCCATGGCGCAGATGCCAGCCCATACCATGATTGAGGCCAGCACATGGCTGCGGCCGATGGTTTTCACGGCAGCGATCTTCTGCTGACCCTTCTTGAGCAGTTGGCGATGATTTTTGTGGTTGTGAATCGGCTCGACAGAGAAAATCTTCTCGTCGGTAAACAGGACCTTTTGCAAGAGACCACTGGCGACCAGACAAAGCATTCGGCGAGCTTTCTCAAGTCGTTTTGCCTTCATCGCTTCATGCAAGTAGTAAACTCGTGCGATCATGTAGCTGCGGAGTTTCAGCTTCTTTCTGACGATGTGGCGAACGCTTTTCTCATCGATGTCAAGTTCTTTAGCCATCATGCGCACCGATGACGGTCCGCGGTCCCCCCAGTCTCCTTGTAACTTTTCACGGCATCGTAGACGATCTTCTGCTTGAAAGCGGTTGTGCGAATAATGTCAGATGTCTACATTCCAGTTTTGTGCCACTCAACGACTGTGACATGTACATTTTCACGATCCATAACGTGAGTACAACTGAAAATAAATAAATAAATAAAACATATTCTGGACCAAAATTAACCGCGGAATTCAATAAAATTATTGAAGTCGACATAAAATTGCGATGACAATGCCAAAACCTCGCAAAAATAAAATTGCTGGAACTTTATCCGCACCCTGTATAAAACCAATGCTGTAAAAACAGCTGTTAACAGAGCCATCAAACTCTGTTCCAATGGCAAACTACTCTTCGAGAAATTAAATCTGATTCGGGGTATTTTCCAAACTAACAACTACCCATTAGATTTTATTAATAGGATTATTCATAGGAGTTTACTTAAGATAAGATCTTCAAATTCACAAAATAATGATAATGGAGGCAGAAGCATTTTGTTTCTATTCCATTTGAACATTGTCTTAGAAATAAACTTTCTCCCATATTGGGCCAAATTAATATCAAATTAGCCCATAAAACTAAGAATACATTAGATAAGTTATTGTGTCAAAGTAAAGAACATGTAAGTAATTTAGACAGAACTAATGTAGTTTATGGGATAAAATGTGCAGAAGGGGGTGATAAATGCTTATATATTGGCGAAACGAAACGCCGGCTACAAATTCGAATAAAAACACGAAGGGGCAGTCAGGAGGAAAAATAAGCAGTACCAAACGGCTCTGCATCATCAACAAACGGGACTTACGCTACTTACCAATGAACCTATTGTTTATGCTAATGAGAAGGACATTTATCTAAGAAAATTCATGGAAACTTTGTTAATAAAAACAAAGAGATGATATCACACCGAAATTTCGGTAACAAATGCCCTGCAATATAACTTAACATGATCATTTACTGTTTATATAATAATGTTGCACAACATCACTTTATTAATTTTGTAACAATTACTGTAAACTATTTGATTATTACCTTGAAATTCTTTTCTGGCTTAAATATTATGTTCGGAGCCATAGAGTTTTCCTTTATATTATATTTAAATTATGCTTATCATCTGAGGAGTAGGATTAAAGATCCTCGAAACATGTCATGAAGTTTATATAATTAATTGTTTATATTTATTTAGTTTACTTATTGTGTGTGTTTGGTCTTTCTTTAAAACGAAGATTAATTTCTGAACGAATAGACGTAAGATACAAATGTCTCCGTAAAGATATCTAAATACAGACAAAAAAAAAAAAAAACTAACAAGAGTCAATTTCATCACAGTTAACTTATATAGCCATTATAATAAATAAAACTTACACAATCCCTTTCTTAATAACTTTTAGAAAACTGTTATCCTTTCTTACTAGGAATATCTATCTATCTATAATAGCTAAACTTACAGTTATCCAAATCTATGACGTCACTTCTCTGACTTTCAATGAAGTCTTATCCAATAAAGCCTAGAGTTCTTTTTTTTTTAAGGATAATTTAAATTTAGTTCAAACTTTTAGTCATTGATAGAAGAAGCTTATTTACTATGGGAAGAAACACATTAATATCACATTAGATCACCTGTTTGAAGAAGTTGTTGCAGTTTTCCAAATTAATGATCTTTCATAAACACTTCGTGAATCACTTCCTAGAATTCTACTTTGTGTTTTAAGAATCACACATAATGATAATCTGCTGGATTATCAAAGTTATCTAATGCAGTAGAATCCAGTAGTTTAAGTTCAATATTAAGCCTCCTCTCTGTGATATCACTTGCAATCACGACAACCGTCTGTTGGTTGAAAGACCTGAGCAAACTGAACTGGCTATGTTAAGTGAAGTTTAACACATTGAACCTTCATTGATCTTTCCTTGGTCTAAGGAAGTTCACTTGATCACCTACAATGAAGTACTCTATTATCTGGAATCTTTCTCATTAATCAGAAATGTGGAAAAACTATTTTCTTAAAATCATGAGGCACCTCACTTCAGTGTAACATTGACCATAATTTCATTGCGATCTTCACGGGATCTTTGGAAATTTCACTTATTTTATTCTTATTTAATGTTCTTATTTTTCTTTTTCGAATGAACACCAAGACAAAGAGAAATACATATCGGTAGGACTTCGGACCCTCTACTGATCTGTGAGATGGCGTCTAGGCTTCTAGGAGTCTAGACACATATAATTAATTTATCTCAAATCTCAGATTTCAATATTTCACATTTAATTCATTTTCGATAATGTTAAACCTAAACTGTTTCTCCGAAGCCAAAGATCTATATCAAATTTAATATTGAAGAATATAGATATATTATATATTACTCGCATTTTGGTATTTCGAGACCCGGTTACTTCACTATTCAGTAGGGACAAAAACATATGTCAGTAATTCAAAGAATTCATCAACGTTCAAATTCATGTTTTTTTGTCTTAGTTGGTATTTATAGCATTGTTTAACATCCATTTTATAAACTGAAGCAAAATTAACAGCAGTGAATAGCAGTGAGTATATTTTATCATATCATAATTGAATATAATTAAGTCGTACCATAATTGAATATAAGAATATTAATTTATAATAAAAGAAACCGCCAATAAGGCCTATAAAAATTAGGTTAAATAGCAGCTATGATGATATTGGAAATGCTGTTTATATTATTTTACTTTATTAAGCAAATTTACAATATCGAAAACAAACATAAATATGAATATTACATTACAAAAAACAAACGAAAATTACCAGAAATTGTTTTCAGACTTATATCTACTAATATCAATTTGTAATTAATCTGTCTGAATTAAAAAAAAATAATCCTTATTCTCCTTTCGAATTACAATTATTATCTGGCTTAAATTTTTGTTTCGTTCTTCTTTCTCAAACCCTTGTAAATTTTGATCATTTTTTCCTCGTGCCAATTAAAAGTTTTTCAAGGGATTAATTACTATATTTAATTATAGATTCGGTGATGTCTGAATGATTACCATAATTTACTATTCAACTTCATATATAGTAATTTATAGCTTCCTGGCCCAGAGAATGAGCAATTTCTTTTTATAAAGGTTTATGGTGCTTTTGATTTATGTTTACTTATAAACTTTCATTGGCCGGGCTTTTCGTAATTACCAGTTTCATTGTTTTTATAATCTTTTTTGCCTAAAACTACAAATTCAGAAGAAGAAAGAGTCACTGAACAGAACAGAATACAAAGGTATTTCCAAAACAAAGTTTTGACGAGTCCAGAATTCACTGAAAGATATTTTATTTGCAAAGAATAAAAAGAAAACTACATTGAGAAGAAAAGAAAGCAGCTCATATTGAACTGCTTAAGAATTATAATATTTATAGAGAAAGAAACAACGATAACTGAACTCAAAAGGTAAGTGTGTGTAAATTTTTCATGATTTTTTTTAGCAAAGAACTATGTTTTTTTAACCCCATCGAGATTTATGATTCGTATCAAATATGGATTTCAAATTCATTAGTTTTCTGCAAATTTTAATATAATTTATTATTTTTTTTATATATTGATATATATATTTTTATCTTCAATTAAATACTAGAGTAGTAAATTTACCGTTAATTACAAATTAACGGGTTCTAAAATACTAGCAGAATCTTCGTACGGGTTACAACGACATGGATAAGAAATTGTGAAATCGAAACTTTTCCAATTGGCACAAAAATGACGTTATATGTACAAAGTAAAGTTATGTTTGATTTTTATAATTGGAGATTGGAAAATAAAAGCCTTCCCACCCCTATCTCCTCTTCTCGACATCCCTATCATTTATAACTTTCCCGAATTCATAAAAAAATAATGTGATCATTGCAAATCTACATCTAGTTTGGAAGCCCCGAAGAAGTATCCTTAAGCAGTGTTTGCTATCCCCTCACCGCCCTCCCGTTTAACCTCATAGTTATAGTTTTTGCCTCCAGATTAATCTGTGCTTCTATTATGCACTACAATATTTTAGTTTCAATTGTTGAACAATAATATTTTTGTAGTTTCAATTGTCGCGTCCAGGTGCATTATGTGTCGCTTTCAGGAAAGTTGGCCCCGTTTACATCCTTTAGGACGCCAACATCGAAAATTCGTCGAATACGGGTCTTTTTGATTTTGACAAAAAGTTTCACATTCATGTCAAATGTCGTATTTCTAACCCAAGCGATTTCCGAGATATGCATAACCTTCAAGAAACGTAACACCCTCCCCACTCCGTTTACACTTCGTACTTTAATTCTAATTAAAATTAGCTTTTCCATTACTTTACCTTTTTTTCTTATTTTTTCTTTCTATTTTTTCGTCTTGTACGGGATTCGAACCCACTACCTTCGAACCTACTATCATCCTTTAAGGATGGTATTTCCTGAAATCCTTTCTTAGTGAGCGCCTACGTCATAAAGGGAACCCATCCCGAAAATTTCAAGTTCCTAGGTTCAGCGGTTTTGGCAGTGCGTTGATGAGTGAGTGAGTGTGTTTTGCCATTTATAGGTATAGATCATAATATATTACAAATATATACACATATTTTCTTCTCAGTTTAATTTTAACGACCTGTAAAAACAGGCTTTCTATATAAAGTAAACTCCAATAGTTTTTTACTGATTTAAAATGTCTAAATAAGGAAGTATCTTATGATTTTCATTTTCTAATGAACATTGACAACGACTCATCAACTTCATCACCCTCCACTAAAAACAAGTACACACACTTAGGGAACACTTCCACCAAAGAGCATAACACTCCTCACTCCACTCAGCCACTTGTCAACGCTGACATAAACCTCACACCCCTGCACCTCAAAAACCCTTCTCTAACACTCACCACCCCCTACACCCACAGCAGCTACGTTATTTATGGGCTCGTAAGGAACTCCATGGCAGACATCGCCGCGACTCAGCCATCCTCATATGGACATGGAAGCGTCGAAAAGATAATTGACAAATGGTGAGCTGTTTTGGGAGACCGAAGGGTTCATGATCGCAATACAGGACCAAGTCATCCCCACACTCAACTACAAGAAACACATTCTACACGACCCAAACAGGCATGACGACACATGCAGGAAATGCCACACTACGCATGAGACGATCGACCACGTAATATCAGGCTGCCCCCCTTTCTTCCACGTAGACTACCTCCATCGACACAATCAGGTAGCGTCGATCGTTCATCAACACAAACATTCACTTATTAAGAGCACTGTCCCGTACTACAACTACATAGCACAAAGCGTATTAGAGTCACTCTCATATTAGCCGTACTGGGACCGCCTCATTCACACAGACAAAACCATACATCACAACAGACCTGACATCACACTTGTTGATAAGGTCAACAAACAGACCTATCTCATTGATATTGGAGTACCTGTCAGCAAGAACATGCAGAAAACTCACGCAGACAAGATCAGTAAAAACACCGATCTAGCACACGAGCTCCAGAAGCAGTGGAGGCAGGACTGAGTACAATTTGTACCTATCGTCCTGTCCGCCAGTGGTCTGTGCCTCACACAATGCACCACAGCCTGAGCACACTAGGACTTCACAAAAACACTTACGCATAACTCCAGAATGCTGTGATAGTAAACAAAACACTCATAGCTAAGAAATTTATGGACACTAAAACAGATCTTAACCATTCTTCCTTACTTTTTTTTTACATTTGGCAATATATGTTTTGGTCCTTTACCCGCCATATTGTCTTTGCTGAGGAAACCCATGGTTTGAAACTTTTACAAAATAATAATAACAATAATCAAAAGAGATTATCACAAATAACTTGATAATAACATGGAAAGTAAAGTGGAATTAAAAAACCCCTCCGCAGCAATTAATTTTATTTACCAATTAAATGGTAACCAACATTCTCTTCTTTAATTCTACGTACAATAATAGTCATTGACTCAAATATAACCATCTTATCTCCTGCTCAAGTTCTTAAAGTGATAATTGTGCAGAAAGCAAAGAAATGATAATATTCCTTTGTATATCTCTGTAGGGAATCTATATATAAAGCTGATGAAAAAAAAAATCAAATGTGAAAAAACATTCATTATTATTGACTAGCTACAGTTAATTAGTAATGACTTCTAATGAGAAACATCATCATATATGTCAAACCTTAAATAAGACTTTTATAAAGACCTTAAATAAAGATCTTGAATAAAGACTTTTTGTGCTAAAACATTTGCTGATCTGCTTTCTTCTGCGTGTGGCAATCTCTGAGTAAGTACTGTCAGTAAGTGCTGTAATTCTGCTTCTTCTTCTTCAGTTCTTTTCATAGCCATTTCTGTCTAAATGCCTCCCCCATATCTTTTTCTATCCTGGGCTTCTCGATACCAAGTGTTTCCAGCGGTTTCAATTCTATCATGCGACCATCTTCTTTCCTGGTTTTCTTTTTCCTTCATAAGGTCTCCACTGAGTGATGATTTCGATTCAGCTGTTTTTTTTCGTTCTTGTGACATGTCCTGCCCATTGCCATTTCATCTTCAATATTTTTACTCCTACATCATGAAATGAATTTAGGTTCATATCTAATATATTTCGATATTTCTCCTTTTATCATTTAATTTTATCTGTAATAAAGATCTCCGTTTTTCTTTCTGTTTTTTGTAGTTTATCTATGATTTCTTTTGAGATAGGTCATGTTTCTGCTCCATAGGATATTATAGGAATTATGCACTTATTAAAAAGTTTGGCTGCTTTAAGTTTGGCTGTTTGGTTTTATTTTACTGCTTAGTATTTTTCAGTTTTCGAAATGAGCTCCATCCCAATTTTATTCTTCTTTTGAATTCTTCTTGAATTGCTTCTTTATTTTCTTTTAATTTTTCTTCCAAGTATCTATATTCATCAACTATTTCAATTTCTTTTCCATTTATTTGGATGTTGTCTTTTTATAATTAATATTTTTTATGACATTAGAATTATTTCTTAATTAATTTTATTTAATGAAACATTTCAATTTGCTTTTTGTTGAATGTTTTTGAATTGCTGAAGTGAGTAATTCTAAAGAGAAGAAAATTTTTTTTGATGATGTGAAAAATGGAATTTTACAGATTTAATACTGTGACAATTGCTCTGTATTTCTATTATCAGAATTTAATTTTCTTGGGAAGTTTTATATTAAAACACTGGAAATAAACAAAGCTAGAATATCTATTTCTACTGTAAGGGAAAAACCCAAACAAATGATGGCTGCTTTGAATAAAATGAAATAAATGATAAAATCTTCTTACTGAAATGGGTGAAACTTTAGGAAATATATATATAGTAAGATTCACGTATATATTAATAATAACAATAATATGGTTCGGTCCAAAAAAATATCCCCACCTACAATTTTACTCAATGTATGCCAAAACAACAACAAAGGTTTTATTTCATTGGTTTATTGAACTTTTTGTTTTAAGTGAAACTAAGTTGTACAGAACATATTACATCAAAATCAACTTGCCTTAATATTTTGTGTGTCCACCTCGTGCCTTTTTAAGGGTTTGAACTCGATGTGCCATTGACTCGACAAGTTTTTAACAGGCCCACCAGCTTCGATTTCATGGTATCACATGTGAATAATTTTCTCAATTAAGTCTGCTCTACCGGTATAACAATATTTAGGTTTTTTTACACATTAAATTTCTTTTCATGCGAGAAAAACACTCTCTTCCAGTCCTCGGATGTCCAGTGTTGATATAGATCGAGAAACCTTTTTCTTTCTTCAACATGCTTTTTTGTTAGAAGGGCTTTCTTTGCAGATTTTTTCTTCTTAAGGTTGAGATCAGAAAGGCATCTTAGCACGGTTTGATGGGAAATTGAGGACTGAACTCCTGCTCAATCTTAAAAAGAAATCTGCCTTGAACTCAGTTTTATGTCTTGCTTTGCCATCATTTTCATTGTCCTGCAAAATCTGGGAGTGGAGTTTTCTTCCGACCACATTTGTACCTCAAACTTGATTTTTCAGTTTCAGCTTGTTTTTTCAATATATTTCCCACAGTTTTGTGGTCAATTGATAATTTCCTAGCAACTTTCTATTCGAGATTCCTTCAGCTTTGAGTCCCAAAATTATCCCTGTTGCTTCATTGGAGAAATGTCTTTTTTCTTTCCCATGATCTGTAAAACCACTTCAAAAGTTCATAAATATGTTAATCTACAGCAGTTTCCATCAAAGTTCAAATGCTGAAGCAAGAAAAGTCAATAATTAATTAATGAACTTAACATAAGCTAAAATTGAGTCAAAACGCTTACGGGGATTTTTTTTGGACCGAACTGTAAGATATATTCCTATATTTCTTCTGTATTACTTGTTACTATATACTCTAGTAAAATGAAGACACTTGAAATTGTTCAAAATAAAAATAAAAACAATTTTTATAGCAAAGCGGTTGGCGACATAATTATGCCAGTCCTTGGAACAATATAATTGCTGAGAACTTAATTATTATCATTGCTGAACAACCATAATGCTATAAATACTGGAACAACTGAATTTCTGGCAACATAATTGCTATAATAATTGGAACAAGTAATATCTTTTAAGTATTTAATGCTATATAATGCTATATGAGACCCTTGAGTTAATTTTTCTTGCAGACTAATTTATGTCTACACAGACTGACAGAAATCATAGCAATGTAATTGTTGGGGACATATTTACTGGAATTATTGAAGCAAGAGGTATTATTTAAGAATTTATTAACAACAAAATTGCTACAAATACTGGAACAACAGAATATCTGGCAACATAACTGCTATAATAATTGGAACAAGTAATATCTTTTAAGTATTTAATGATATATTTTTGTGGCTCTTGTACTTAATTTATTCTTGTAGACTAATTTATGTTTACAGGTATAAGTCAAAATAATCTAATTGATGGGGACATAATTGCTGTAATTAATGAAACGAGAGGTATTATTTAACAATTTATTTAATGATACATTTTTGTGACCTTGTAATTAATTTATCTTTGTAGATTAATTTATGTCTACGTGGATTCACAGAAATTGTAAATTCACAGAAGGCTTTAAGATTTCCAATTCAACCTTCTTATTTCAGGAAGGAGTTAATTTACCTCATGTATGTGACTGGTAGGAGAGACTTATATCTATTTGTCCACATCAAAAAACTGACATTAAATACAATTAAAATGGGGAACATTGAAGACATTAATGTATTAATTTATTATTATACTATCTCATTGCAATATAACTTTTGTATTGTAGCTTTTTTCTTTTTATTATGTTAAAAAGAAGACTAGTTAACCTAAGAATAATAATTTTTGCTTTGACATTTAAACGTGGTTAAGTTTGTAATCACATGAAAAACAATTCTAGTATTTTTGACAGTATTTACAACTAGAGTTCAAACTACGATTTAATACTTTTCCAGTGCTTAAAATCTAAAGTCAAGAAATTTCATTCAAAATACACTGAGTCAATTAGATAAAAAACAAAGAGAAAAATCGCAATATGTTTTATAAAATGCGTTGGAAATGCATGAAATGTAGATGTATGATGTAAAAAGTAATGCAAAATTAGAGAATCGTTTACAAAAGAATGGTTTTATCATCGGTTGATACAAATGAACACCAGCAAAAAAGGGGCTGGGATTGTGAACAAAAAGGAGTTTCAGAAATCAACTGTACTGTAATGGCTTCGATATAATATACAGTTGAACTTACAAGGGCACGTCGCGAAGTGTTACTCGGAATCTGATATTGGTTTATGGGTCACTTTACAGACGTTTTAACGCTGAGTCCGAATTTAATATTCATTTTCATCTCCGGTTAATAGTTTTTGAGATATGCGCTTGGGGACGCAAAAACTTTAATTTGTTTTAACTTTTTAACAAATGGAATTAGAATAAAAATTCCAACGCATTTATGTTACTTGCATACATGATACCATGTGTGTCAATATATAATGAATCCGTCAACTAATTTCAAAATGGTGGACCCAAAAACCTAAATTTATGGCACTTTCAATGAAAAATAGGCTCATCCAACACTAACTCAAAAACCGATTGATAGGTGGCAGCACAAGACAGGCAAGACAGGGCAGTTACAGCAATTTGATAATAGATTTGAACATGGCTTCCCTGGAATTCTGTATATTTTAATTTTAATTTGTATTTCTTGTTAAGGAGATTTAAATAAGTTTATTGATTTTATTTGGCTCAGCACATAGGCGCCAACTATTATCAAATTGCTGTAACTGTCCTGTCTTGCCTGTCTTGTGCAGCCACCTATCAATCGGTTTTGAGTTAGGGTTCGATGAGCCTATTTTCATTGAAAGTGCCATAAATTTAGGTTTTTGGGTCCACCATTTTGAAATTAGTTGACGGATTCATTACATATTGACACACATGGTAGCCATGTACGCAAGTAACATAAATGCATTGGAATTTTTATTCTATCTCAATTTGTTAAAAAGTTATAAGAAATTAAAGTTTTTACACCCCTATGCCGATATCTCAAAAACTATTAACCGGAAATGAAAATGAATATCAAATTCGGACTCAGCGTGAAAAAGTCTATAATGTGACCCATAAACCAATATCAAATTCAGAGTAACACTTCGCGACGTTCCCTTGTTAGATGAAGAGCTGTTTGATGATTAGAAGTAGGCCAGTGTCAGTTAAAAGTAGTAAGATAGCTGAATCTGAAAAACTTTTATTACTTGAAAAATATCTTTATCTTCAATATTTCGTCTTTTTCAGTGTAAGACTTCTTGAGGAATCACTGTTCAGGAAAGGACCTCTTGTCTTCCTCCTCACAAACGTTAAGAATCAACATTTCAAAAATAACAATCAATATTTTGAGTAATAAAAGACATTTATACATTAATAGCACATCATATATTTGCTGTTACACAATAAACTGTTACGATATTAAAATTATTCATATAATAATTTAATTAGTTGTAGTTAAAATAAAAAAAAAAGAATTTAATGCTTGGAAAGAAATTTAGATACTTATTTTTTTTCTCTACAGATAAGTTTATTGAAAATTTAAATATTCAAATGAGTATTAAACGTAACGAGATGTTACATTATAAAAGAGGACGGAGAGCCTCGTTGTCGAGTAGTGTAAAATTTCTGTGTGGTTGCACAGAGAGAAAAAGGTTGTGCACTGAGAAATATAGAAGTTTTGGAGAGCATTTGTGATTCTTGCAGGAGATGGAGAACTCAAGATATTGAAGTAACTATTATTTAAATCCTAAAGATTTACTGCTATACAGTTACAATTATAAGAAGCAAATATTTCCGTTTCGATTATATTTCGTGAAAGACAAAACCTGTAACATTAGAAGAATAGAAGTTGGACGTCAACTAGCGTTAAACAACTAGATTACTCCAAGCAAATATACGATAAGAAGAACTCTTGACGATTACCAGATTATGTGTTAACGGACTTTAATTATTACGATATAAGCAGAAAATATCCGTTATTATTCTCTTCTTGTGTATTAAGGAGTTTTAATCGTCAACCTGATTCTAAAGCGCCGTGAGTTCTCAAGCAGACGAACTGTTCCGAAGTATTGTGGATAGGAGAAGTCAAGTGAGTGCGAAGCCTGCACCATATTCAAAGTGCAGCGAAAAGGACGGCTCCTACGAAGCAAAGATGGATTGAATACTGGAAGACAGGTGCAGAATTTCGAGACGAATGATTTTCAACGGAAACTACGCCACCAAGGTGAAAAGCCGATAGCTTTCGTCAAACTGTAAGTAATTAATTAATTTTCATTTCCATTTTGGAGGGAGCACCTCGGGTGCTTAAGAAGAAAGGATTAAATACAAGGTGATTCAGTTCAACAAAATAGTGCATCGGAAACGAACTTGGTTTATAGAAAACGAAGATAACAGAGTTAATTATTCACACCAGTGCAACATAAATATAGAAAAGCCAAATATCAATTATTTGTTGATAACTTTATTTATTATAAACATAGAATACGTTCACGCAAAGGTGAGCGGAAAACGTTATTATAGATAAACGGAATTTTCACACAAGTTAGGTGAATTGCCATGATTATATGAATTATTAATCACACAGGCGAACTTGAAGCCTCAGTATATTCAGACAAGTGAAATTCATTAAGGCCATTAGAATAAATTTTCGAATAGAGGTAATTATGAAATGAACTCTCGCGTTTTTTATTTGAGAACTCTAAAGTGATTGAAAGATACAATCTTTAATATATATATATATATATATATATATATATATATAGATATATAGAGCATTGATATTAAATATCTGCGAAGCGTGCTTAAGTTATTAGTAATAGATGAAATTGATTAAGGAATTAATTTCAGAACTCATCAACAGTAATTTACATTGTTGATTATTTATCACAAAATATCAAGAAGATATTCATCAATAGGATTATTTCCAAAGTATATTGAAGCTAAGAACTGTTGCTGACTACATCAGACATAAGACTTTTGTATGTAACTGAAGTGTAAATATTTTTGCGAAAGCAGTTTTAATGACCACTGCAATAAATCATTTTATGATTTTATTCTGGTATCCACTAATTTTCTTGTTGTCACTCTACATCCAACTATGCGTTCTGCAAATTTCCGTATCATAAACCAATGCCAATCATTAAAAATAATGAATCTGTTATTAAAATTTGTAATTATAAATATTACTTAAAATAGTAGATAGGGATTATAATAACAGTTAGTTTCATTAAGTTCAATGATTGGCATTGATTTATTGGTTTTTGAACAAATGTATGCTGTGTAATTAATGTAAAAGTATGTTTCATTATTTAAAACATAGATTGTTATTTTTAATTGTTCAATTCTTAACGTTTGTGAGAAGAAAGACAGAGGACTTTTCCTCAACTATCATTTCTGAAGAAGTCTTTTGCTGAAAAAGACGAAATATTAAAGAAGATAAAGATGTTTTCAATAATAGAACTTTTTCGATTTAATTATACATATGTTAGAAAGGTACGAGAAAGATTTATAGCTGAATCTGATTTTTTAGTTCTTCTTGAGCTACAAGAAGAACTACAAATGTTTTCGTTATGATATAAATCTTCACGAAGATACAGTGGATGGAAGATCTACGGCTAAATTCTGTAGATAACATTTGTTTACATCCTGGAGGACAACAATGCTACCCCGACATAGCTCGATCTTCTCTTGCTCCATCAAAAATAGAATTGTTGCTATTTGTCTGCACTGTGTGAGAAGGCTTCATTATGTCGTTCATTATGTAAGGCTTTATGTAATAGAAAACAGTTGAAATAGGTAAGACATCACAATATAAATGTATAGATGATGTTCTTTCCCCTATTTTCTTGCTTACACTGTTACGTGTTGTTTTAGGCGCACGCCAATCGAATGCATTCCCAAAGCAAGCCACGATCACGGGATAAAGGGAGGAGATATGTAAGGGCGGAATGACGGGATTGATTGGGATACGGGGAGGTGTCTTGGAAAGCTAGCCAATTGGCGGGAATTCACCAGTGGCCTGCGCCTTTCAGATAAATGAGAGAGGGGCAAAACTCAGGTAAAGGGTTAAACGAAAGATTTTATTACAGGGTAAATTATTAGAAAATCAATTAATAAATCAAGGAAAGATTAGTAACATATTCACTCAGTAAGTCCGTTAAGATTAGTCCTGGGTTGATAGAGTTCTCGCAAGTGGCACTGTGCCAATATCTATCACTAGCGGGATGAACGGCTGGGACGGTCATGCTGAAATCCGCTGAGCACTGTGGAGGCACACTCGTGAGCACTGAATTTGTCTTCTTTCCTCGAGGATGCTCGTGAAGACGCTCGGGAATCGGTCAGAAGAAAAGAGAAAAAGATCCCGACTTCTCTTCGTGGGGCTGTCTCACAATGCTGCTGACGTGCACGCACAGCTGGGTCCTTGCTCTCAGCTTTTCCTTGCGCGCCAGGCCTTTTCTTCAAAGATATCGCCAGCTAAAAAACGAAAAGACGGCTGGGTTGGAGACTGGCGGAATCGTATTTCGGCGTGAATCTGCAACGTCTTCTCTTTCGCTCGTCCTTTTCACACACACACTGCCACCGACTTTCTTCTGGGTGACCGCCAAGCAAAGGTGCGGGAGGGCAGGTTGCTTCGACGACCGGTACCACTAGGCGCGTGAATCCGGATTGTCTTACCTGCGCCTCGAATTCTCGCACGCAGTTCGCCGGGTATCTGTAGGGAGTTAACTCCGAGCAAGGTGAAGGTGGGCGGAGTTCTTGGCGACCGGGATTGCTAGCCGCGTGATCCCGAGACACCTTCCCCGAGCCTCGCCTCCTCAAATGCTGCTTGATTGCTTTCGGGGACATCGTTATATTCCGTCGGAGGGGTGGTGAGACATTTCTGTCCCCACCGTCGCCTCTGGCACACCACTCTTTGCTATGACACCGATCCTTTTGTTCCCTCAGTTGAGAGCATTTCTGGAGCAGTTTAAAACAGGGGAAAGATTGAAAGTAGCTTTTAGTTTCTGAAACAATAGGCGCTATGGCCTGATTGACATTGTGTAATTTCAGGTAAAACTTTCAGGAGCTGCTCCCAAGTCGCTAAAGCATTGTGTAAGAGATTTCGGTGCCGAGTTGTGTGGATGAAATAATAATCAATCCCACAATTTGAATGTAAATAATAGCGAAGCATAATATTAAACAATACTCAAAATAGATAGGCATCAAAATAACAAAATTTAATGAATGGTTATAATCCAGTACATAGATCTCACAACTATTATAAATAAATAAATATACTATATAAATACACTTTTATAAATTCTCGTTAATCAAGGAACAAACATCAAAATATAGAATTTAATCATATTTTTAATGACTTAACTAACTTTACATAACGTCAGTCTTCGATACTATAACTAAACTTGAAGATAGTTCTTTGAAACTATTGAAATATATATATCGTTGAATTTCCCTCGACGTAAATGTTCTTGGCTCCAAAGAAAAATTTAAGGTAACATAGACTGTCCTACCTTGAACTTGTAGTAACTCTCCTTGTAACCTATAACACAGATCGAACATTAAAAGGAATCACCATGTTCGTTAGCCTTATCTCGAAGCACCGAGGAACTAGTAGCTTCCACACAGGAACTCAGACTGTATATGAATTTCCCACGGACCAAATGAATTATTCCACAATACATCCGTACGCCCGATTCATATCTTTCCACATAGGAAAAATGCGGATATACAAAAATGCTTTATTTGGACCAAACTCTGGCACAAATCCCAGTACATCCTAGGCCTGCCTGAACATCTATGCCTAACTTGACGTTGTCCCTAATCGTACGTCCATATCAACGGATAAAGGAAAAGATCTATATAAAATTGAAAATGACAATTATAATTCAGTAATTAACACATTCATAATCAATTACGAAAATACCTGATATTAACTTAATCTTACGAATTTCCTATCCATCTTTTTCCGTCGCATGCCAAAAGCTCAAATACGACATTGCACTGTTCCGAACAGCAATAAAATGCATTCAAACTAGATGCCAAGAACTATTAATACCTAAGCGCCACCAGGTATGATTTCCTGTCATCATAGCGCTGTATCCATCATATGTCCGACGCTATTTCTAATCAGAATTAAAATGCAATAAATCTTTTAAATAACGTTTCATAACATGAGGAGATAATAAAACAAAATAAAGAATTATTACAATTCAATGAAATTATCTACAGTATATTTTGATTGTTACGTCATTCGCAATATTAACATTCTAATTTTGGTAGTATATTCTGCAGTGACCTTCAAAGCATCCTTTTTACTTTTCACATCGTTGTTGGGCGACCGTCGTTTTCTCTTCCATTTGAATGTTAACTAAAAGCCAGGAAAGGTCAATCTATAATCTGCGTTGCATTCTGGGAGGTTCTTCTTTGAGCGTGCGGACTTTAGTAGCATTATAAAACTTTTAAAACCACTAAAAGAAATCATTTCCAAGTAAAACATGTAATCTTGGACTTCCTTCACAAGCAGGAAAACTAAAATAAGCTAAAACTATGTTTATGATAACAGATAGTCTACTAGACGTTTATAAAAGTTATTAAAAATCTACAAGTTTTAACAGATACTTTTAATCG
>JAFIDM010000006.1:51163885-51175484 GCA_023159025.1 Thereuonema tuberculata
AATGAATTTATTAGTTTAAAATCAGCTTTTTAGCAACTTCTCATTTTCATTTTGTTTGAATTTATTCCCAGAATGCTTCCAAGAACCAGATCCCGTTCTTGTTTGAAAGTTTCTGTTGGGAAAACTTCGAACAAAACGCCTGAGTCAGATGCAGACAATACTGGAATAAAGGCAAAGGAGAAATTTGGTTTGGGAATCACAGGCTTTGACAGAATCTCAAATCCTTATTATGCTTTACAATTAAAGGCATTTTGGATGATTTTCTTTTTTTTGTTTAGTGTTGCTTCAGTATATCAAATAAGCAGTTGTACACAGGAGTATTTATTTGGGAAACCTAGTATTGTTGTCGAAATGGCTTCGAAGGATTCTTATTCTATTCCAACCATGATCTATTGTCCTCGCTTTAATTTCTCATATCAGTTCACTCTGAATGTTACAGACATCGAAAAGATATGGAATTACCAAACAATGGAATTACAGTTTAACATTCAAGTAAGTAATATCCATATTGGTTATTTTCTTTTTTTATTATGTACTAGGAAAACGATCCGTTCTTTGCTCGGGTTACAAATACAAATTTCCTAATGTCGATGATCACTTGGAACTTTCACGGTTGATACAAAAACAACAAAAAACAACAACAACTCAAAAGGTATATCTATCCCGAAAACCTCATAGAAGTATCTTTGAACCATGTTTGCCCATCCACTCACCGTCCTCCTAGTGCACACCCCTAGTTCCAGGTTATTCGAATTTTGTAACGTCATAACCCCATCACTTCAAACCATTCCTAGTCGTAAAAAATCATCTGATCATTACAAATCTATATCTAACCCGAAAACTCCGTCGCTATTGTGCACAACAATATTTTAGTTCCAATTGTTGCACAATACTATTTGTATATTTCCCATCGTCGCCATCGGTTGCATAGTAGCGCTATTCTACAGAACAATATTTTAGCTCCAATTGTTGCCTAACAATATCTGTGTAGTTCTTATTGTCAAGATAACAAATCCTACATTAATCTTAACAAATTAGAGATGTGAGGTTGTGTCCATGAATTTCCTAACTATGCGTGTTGTATATAATTCTGGAGTTGTATATAAGTGTCTTTGTGAAGTCCCAGTGTGCTCAGGGTGTGGTGCAATGTATGAGGCAACAGACCAGTAACGGACAAGACGATGGGTACAACATGTACTCGGTCCTGCCTCCTTTGCTTCTGGAGCTCTTGAAGATCGGTGTATTTACTGATCTTGTCTGCATCAGTTTTCTGCATGTTCTTCCTGATAGGCACTACAATATCAATGAGATAGGTCTGTTTGTTGACCTCTAAACAAGTATGATGTCAGGTCTGTTGTGATGTATGGTTTTGTATATGCAAATGATACTGTCGTAGTACAGCTACTATATAAGGATGATTCTAATACACTTTGTGATGTATACTTGTAGTATGGGACAGTTCTAGTTGCAGTTGAAGTTCTTAATAAGTGAGTGTTTTTGTGACAACGTGATTGCCCTGTCGCTGATTCCTCTGCGTTCATCTTTGAAGGCTGATGTGGTTGGTGTTTGCAGACTTCTGCGGACTTTGACATCACAAACTGCGCTGGAGTCCGCGAAAGTCCGTTGAAGTTCGCCGGTGTCCGTTCGTCTGTGGCGTTTGCGCGCTGGCGTTTAGTACCGTTGGTTACGAAATGCCAAAAGCGTTCCCTCCCTGGCGTTCCCTCCCAATGGAAATTCTATCTTAAAACTGGCACTCTCCTGCTATTGTTTTGTTAGTTTGACATATTCAACTAAAGGAGACTATCCATCCTAAGAGCTTCCTAGGTCCCATTGAATTACAGAAAAGTTAATATGATATATTGATTTTTGTTAACTTTTATTTTCACATACAAAATTTTTTGAATAAGTACAGTCCTGATAGTTAAGGATTTTTATCTTCAATAATAATTATTTATTGTAATAAGCATATAATAGTAACAAGTAATTCAAAACAGAAATTCGTGTTTCTTGAAACCAACATTAGCTAAGTAAACTAAAAGAGAATCGAGTGGAAAATAATTACGACAATAAGTTTTCTCATTTTGTTGACTGATTTCCGTTCAAGCCAGTTTTATCTGCACTGTTAGACACTGATCAAAAAGAACGGTTTTGAACGGTTTGTGTAAACAGGATAATGAAGAAGTTCCTACAACACAGTAATAGTAATGTGCAAATTAAACCTTATTGAAAATTTATTTTTCATTCTTTAAAAGAGCTTGGAAAAACAATTATTCGATAACGGAAGGCTTAATAACAAACAAAAGAAAAGTGTGGTTTCATCAAAGTGAAAAATATTTGCTGCAGTTTGGTGTAGTCAGTGCTGAAATGTATTCATGAGGTTATGCACATCCAAAGATTATGCACATTTCACCGAAATCGTTATAATATCACCGTTAAAATATAAAAATTTTATTTTGAATAAATATGAATTCTTTTTGATGCTTTTATCCTAGTTATTTTATATTTTCCTAGTTATTTTTTTATTTTATATTTTTATAATTGTTTATCTATTTTAACCTCATATGATATTCATACTTTTTTTCAGTGTTCGACAACAAAAAATGACTCTTCTTGTTTGGAATCACAGCAAAACTTGAGTGCAGTGAATGTGGAAACAGCTGGTGGCCTCTGTTTGAAAACTCCTAATAGTAAGTATTTTCCTTTTACACTAAATAATTATTTGTAATGACTTTTAGCTATACTGTGATAGTGATCAAAATAGATAGTTATTGCGTTTGCCCTGTCCGTCTGTGTCTGTTCCTCCGCTACAACTTTCGAACGTTAGATCGGATCGACAAACTGACTTCATCATCGTGTTCCGAGGCTCAAACATCGTAGGAATGAGATATTTTCAAGGGCCAACGCCCTCCACGTTCGAGCTATTTGGCATTGTTTATATTGGATTTACGATATTAGCTCAAATATTAGAAATGGAACCATCTCATTTCAGTTGTCATGCTGGAAGTTGTCGATTCAAATCCGTATATTTACTGTTTGCTTTTTTTTTTCTTTTCATCTATTTTTCTCAACGTCCGCGAGGTTTTTTGCTTTTTTTAGTTTTCCTAACTTTTTTTATGTTTCCTTACATTAATGTATTTCCTTTTTTATTATTTTTTTTTTAATTAGGGGAGAAGGTGGTAATATGAAACAGGGTTGTAATATGAAACAGCAATGTTTGTGGCAAGTAGCTGCTGCTATCAACCGGAAACCACTCTAATTTCTACCGCTGGTTTTCCTTTTAGCCACCTAAAGGTAGCAAACTTCAGTATCTCGTTGTATATGGTTATGAGAAGAAGTAGTGTGTTTTCGTAAGCCTGAAAGTTTTTACAGGGTAAGATTCAACAAAATTTCTGGTACTATTATTGATACGAATGAGGTTTTGTTTGTACTGTATATCATTATTAATTAACTGAACTACAAAATGATGTATTCAGTACTTAAGAATTAATATTTTATTACTGAGAATGGATCAGTTAATTTCCAAATCGCGACTGGTGATAATATGAAACAGGTGTTCCATAATATAACCTCACGATGCCAAGAAGCAAATTAGGACCTGAAAAGAACGGACTAAGGCAGAAATGGCGTCAAGAAGATATGGTAAATGCAAGAAAACACCAAATCAGCAGATTTTTGCTCATGAAAGACTTGCAATTTTTAATTGAGTGTTTTCTTTCAATTATTAAGTGTACAGCATTAATTTTTTTCTTTTTCTCTGTAGTTTCTATATTTTCTATTGATGTGAAGCAAAATAATGCATTAAAGTATTAACAATAAATTATTTTTTTACTATAATAGCAATAATAAAGAAGTATTGTTGCATTTTAACATCTGTTTCATATTACAACTCCAGTTCAACAATTCCTTTTTTTGTAGAATGTTCTAAATAATTGTACCTATTCAAGAGTTTTAAATACTTATTTAAAAATGTGTGAAATTTATCTCACACGATATTTATACTAATGCTACTGACGATTTTAATATATTAGAGCCACTTGAAATTCAAAATTTAGTCAAAAATAAAAAAAAGTGGTCCATATTACCACCACCTCCCCTATGGGTCGCCGTTAAATTTATGCTTTAGCACAAAATTATATTCACTTGTTTTTAATTGTTTTTATATTTTGGTGTCAGCAATTAATGTACAACATGATTCGCCAAAGAAGACATAAAATTTCAATACATGGAATTTCTTCGTCCCCTACGATGTTGCCGATCTCTACCACTTTTTAATTCAACTTCCACTAAGAACTTTCTCTGCTGAAGGGAGGTGAAATGTCAAATAACTCGAATCTAAGTGTTTTTATTTTTTATATTAATATTTTAAATCTCTTAATGTATTGATTGTATACTATCTTCGGACACTTCCAGGTATCGAAATGCCACCAAACTTGACAGAAACGTACAAGAGGTTCTGTATTTACTAACACAAACTAAACACAAAACATAAAAAGGTGGCAGCATCGTTGCAGCAGAAAAGACGCCGATGGCTTCAGGGTGTCAGCAGCACTTATCATTATTGGCCTGTACCATATAACGTTATGGCTCTATAAAGTTATGGCTCCTTCATTGCTTGCTTACAGTTTATAACGGCCGAGAGTATCCATCTGGTTACGACAAATAGAATCACTGGGCGTTAGGAAATCCAGTTGGAGGTTAATTACAGTTGGAGGTGCAAGCTCTAAACATTTTCAGTCATATTCAGATTGTGGAGATGATTCCAGCAGGGGTGGGGATGGGGGACATTCGTCGACGCTTTGGACGTGGAAGTCCAAGGATCACTACGCCCCGGGAGAACTGATATCTCACTAAGTACCATACGGCACAACCGAAGTACAGATTAGGAACTCATCAGGGAGCTGGCAGCAGCCATGGGTCAGCTGTATATTGTGTGCAAACGATTAAATGTGACCGGATAATATGCTCTGAGACCCAGGCAGTGCATTCCCTTGACTTTGCTCAAACCGTCTGGAGTGATCCACAGAACAATCAGCATCGACACAGGCGCATGAGTCCAGATTTAGTCTGGAACGTGATTCCCGATGTGTCCATATCTGGAGAAATCGAGGGAGCATCCAACAACTTCGAATATGACCTGTATGGATATAACATAATGTTGAGCGTAAATACACCACTCCAAATCTCCGAATGGTGTGACATATCGGGCCAGGTACAACATCCTTCAGTAGTATGTGAACGAGTGGGCCAGACATCCTCTTCATGGACGGCAACGCCCGTCCTCATAGGGCTGGACTGGTGAAAGAGTTCCTTGTCTTAAAAGGGTATCCGACGAATCCACTGGCCAGACTGTTTCACTAATCGGAATCCGATCGAACAAGCCTGGGATGCTCTCGGCAACACTAGCAACACTAGGCATCTCCCAAGTCTCTCCAGTAGCTTCACAAGACATTCCTTCAGAAGTGGGACTCATTACCTTAAGTGTTGCTGGATAGTCTGACGAGCTGCATGCATGTGTTGGAGTGCGGGATTACCACACAACTTCCTGAATAATGTCTGTATCACCCATGAGCAGCGGGATGCGGCTGAAACATATACTGTACATTCTGTCGACAGGAACATCTTTGACTGTTTCGGTGTTTTTCCCGCAGCCTTGCTGTCACCTTTATTTTTTGTATTTTTGTATCCAAAATAATAATATATTACTGGAACTTATTTTACATTTTCGCCAAATTTGATGAAATTTGGATGTCTGGGAGAGTCCGAAACTGCCAGTTCCTTTATTTTCCAGCATGAGTATAATTTCTCATTATTTCATCCTAATGTAACTTTATTCCTTTTTTAAATGATTTAGTTGAAATGAAAGTTTTTGGACCAGTATCTCTGCTCAACACAGTTGTGAAATATCGAAATGCAAATGATCCATTTATATCGGATATCTCTGTGAAGATGGTAAGCAGAATAACATTTGTCATTCTTTATTTATATACATTTTGCTGCCAAAAAAGGAACGATGAACCCTAAAAATTAGAGTTTTAAAAGGGATCATTCTAGAGCCAATATAAAGAGTGCAATTATAAATCTGACTGGTTTTGTTACTTTGTTTCAGTAAGTAGTCTAAAGAGATGCTTCTATGAGTTATCTGACAGTAGAACCAAAATTTGAACGAGTTTGACAGAAATTGCTTCATAGGTTTTAGAGACATATCAGCTCCTGCCGTAGTCGTAGTGATGCAGCAGTCGGACGTTGTAGAAAGCAATAGGTCCAGGTGTCTTTACATAAATGATGTTTGTCACAAAGAATTGTGCTATCATGTGTGCAGTCATAACGACAGTCCAAATGCACATAACTTTCCCTATGCGTCATACGGTATCCAGAGACACATTTGGCAAGGAATGGCAGAGGCGGCGATTCATTCTCGGCGCTTCTTAAGATGCATCCGAATAACCACCCAGCATAGCCAGCACCGTTTAGACTGGTGCCGAGCCTGGGAATCCTGTTTCTCTGGTGGTGCACACGATCACACGATGTGTATATAGGAGACGTGCTCATCATTCCAATCGGGCAATAGTGTTCGAGTAACACACGACTGACAGTCTGGAAAACCATCTCCTATGATAGCCAATCTCCCCTAGTTTTGGTACAATGACTTTGAGAGCATGTCTGTAGGCGTATGAAAATTTTCCGCAGCCCAAAGTCTATCATGGATAAAAAGATAATCACCAACAAACCAGTTTTAATAAGATTAAAAAAATAATGACAAGAGCATAACAAAAAATAGTTATTACTAAAGTTATGCCACAAATCAATAACTAACTAATATAAAACCGACACTAACCTTGTGACAGTGGAAGAGAATGCTGTAGATACGCTTTAGTCTTAGTGAATTAATAAGTTGGTGAGAGTAGTGTCATTCTGGATATAATGATAAAACACCCACACACAGGAGAAAAGATAAAATCATTGTATTACTTAATAATCGCACCCACACACACGCGCGCACACACACACATGCACAAGGAAGATGTTTACATCTAATATCTGGGAGATCAATGGTTTACATACACAAGGAAACACACAACCAGATCCATAAATGATGGAAATTTAGTGAAGGATATGTTTTTCTCCATGGAAGTCTTACGGAAAATTAACAAAATGAATACACAGTCAAACTAAAATAATTCCTCCAAAACTAACTGAGGGAAAAGAAAAATAGTTAAGTTATCAAAGATAAAGACTTCCCAAAAAAACCCGAAAACATCCCTGTCACTGGCCAGCCTAAAATAAACTTAATTTCTACGTAGATGATTGTTGATTCTATTAACACACTAATGCTAAACGAAAATATGAAAATTAGAAATCAGAACAAATTAAATACAAGTTAACACAGTTGCAATGATAGATCAGAATACAGCCCTTAATTTATGCACAATAGTTGTTCTTTTCTTCTTTTCACGGCTAAATCAACAATTTTATTCTGTTTCTCATCATAGTTCGGGAGATTTAGAGTTTGGCTCGGATGAAAAAATACAACTTCGCATGCGTTTCAGTTCTCAATAAACTTTCTCTTCTTTACACGACAGATCTACACGAAAATTTTTACTTATAGTAAATCGCTGCACACGTCAGTTCGGGGAGGTCTCTGTGAAGTTCTTGAACCCAGGGGAATCATCGAACCAGAGAACTTGACGTACTTGACACACGGCTGTTCTTTTTCTCTACATTGATATTTTACTTTTCACACACTTTTGTTTCACCACAACTGAGCCATTGTATCCGAACATGCTTTTAGAAACAGCGTGGAATGATTTCTCCAATGAGCCAATTTTCCGAGAATTTTCCGCTCTTCTTGTGAGTTGCGAAGGAACTGCTCGGAACTTCATTTTTCCCTTTTTTCCGGAAAAAGGCGATTGGTCCATCTTGAAACTTGATTTCAGTAGCTGTCTAATTTCTTCCTTGATGCTGAATTCGACCAGCGTTCAATTGACAACTTCTACATCTACTTTCGTGGAAAATCTCGGACCGATTTCTCTAATCCATAACTTCAGTCACCGAATCTGGGTGTGAGAACACAATAGGATAATGCTTCTCTACAGGATAGAAAGAAAGAACTCACGCACATCTTTAAGTCTCCAAAGAAATGAACAATTGTATTAATTAATCATAAAGGCACCTACTATAAATAACTTCTCCGATATCATAAAATTTTCCTAAAAACAGCCAATTATATAAGAGGTGTGGATTAAAGAAGTGAACGGAGAATGACTGGCTTAAATACAAACTTGGGAAGTTCATTGTACTCCATCTTGAGAATAAAACAAAATATAATTCTCATGAGAAAATTATTGACTGGTCAGATAAAAATAACTTGAAAAATTTAAGATTATTAGTTTATAAATAGATATTCGATAAGAAAAGAGAAATAATAAAATAAAAGATAGTTAAACTTTTTTATTATCGTATTAATTGATTTCTTTAATAGCAATAAACTCACACAGAGAACGGAGACGAAGGATTTACAATGAACAAGAGTTCAAAAACATGACAGATGGGCAACATAAAGGGAAATTAAAATTTTAAAAAAAATTATGAACTGAAGAGTCTGAAAGTCTCACGGTAGAATACAAAACGAAAAATAAGCAAAACGTACCATGACATTGTATTTTCTATAATGTTACACCTTAGAGATGTAATTTATCAGCATGGTAATATCAAACATCGCAAGGCAAGAATCTCTGAACAGTCTCTCTTTGGGGCTTGTTCCCATCCCGTAGACCCACATATCTCGCCAAACGAGCATGTCAGAAAGTGTCAGTTGACATCTTTAGACTATTACTTCACTCCATGCTGCACTGTATATTGGTTTGTACCGGTGCCAGAAATGATTTACTACATATTAACATGTTATATACTGCTGTTTGTAAAAAATGCAACACCATGAAGGAATCATCAGAATTAAATGAAATTTGCAGCAAATGTCACTTATAGGATGTTATGCAAAATAGTAAAGTTTCAGAGCCACGCATGTGGTAAGTTGTTAACCCTCCGTAAGTTGTTGGAATTTCTCCTTCCGTCATGGAGGCATACTTGGGTCTCACTAAACGTTCGCCACTAACAAATAATCAACAACTATTGTAAACGTTCCGCTACAGCCCTCTATTTATACGCTTTCAGCATCAGTTCAGAGAGCGCTGCACACGCCACGCATGCGCGGTGGCTCTGAAACTTTACTATATTGCATAAAATCCTATAATTGACATTTACTGCAAATTTCATTTAATTCTCATGATTCCTTCATGGTATTGCATTTTTTACAAACAGCAGTGTGTGTACATGAAAACAGTTTTTTTTTGAAAACAGTTTTAAAAACCAAGAAAAAAAAAGAAATTGTGATATATGCTGAATGCATGCAATGGCAATCTTTTATTTCATAATTGAAGCCGATTTACTTTCAGCTGATATCGATTAAATTTAATCATATCAAAGGACATGCAAATTAATAGATTATTAAAAGAATTATTAGTCATTCTTAAATATCATTGTTTTGGCTCTTTTAATTTTCTATGGATGTTTTTCAAGTTATTAGGAAAGAAACAAACTTACCCCCCACCCCCACCCCCACCCACACACACACATATGCTTATAGAGACTGATGATTTGTTCTACTTCAATTTCCTAGGAAATTAGGCTAAACGATACTACGAGATGTTACTACTCATATGTTAACAAACTTGATTTATTCGGTAGGACTCATTGATGGGAGTCTGGAAGAATAAAGATGGTGAACTTGTAAAATAATAAATTATTTCTCTTATAATAAAATCTTCAATGCCGTTCCGGCATGGCCGAGCGGTCTAGACGGCTGTCTGGCGTGTGGCCATTATGTCGGAACCTGGGTTCGAATCCCGGTGTTGGCCTGGCTGTTTCTTTCTTCTTCTGTGTTTCGTCCGTTTCTCCCTGTGACTTACTATCTCAGGGTTACCCTTGACCGGATATGATTCTCGTCTCCCCCCTCTTGATTTTCATTAGCTTCGCTCTGACGTTGTCAGGTTGAGCTGGTTCCGTGATCCCTAGTTGGCCAAATTCGATAAAGGAAGGAAAATCTTCAATACGAATAGATACACATTTATTATTAGAAATACATTATGGAATACATAATCTTAACATAGAAGTTAAAGTTTGTATGTTCTCTATACAATTTTACACCGTTTGACTGATCTGAACCAAATTTGCATAGTTACTCTTTACTACCCTGTGGAAAATATAGGCTACCTTGGACCCTCCACCACATCCCCTCTCACCCTGAAAAGGGGTGAAATCCCTAAAACAGCGCTCCATAGGCACTTGGTGGCAACAACGGCAAATACATAAATTACGTTGTGTAATAATTGGAACAAAAATTGTGCATAATACAGCCACATAGCAATCTGGTGTAGCAACCAGGTGGCGACAATTGGAACTAAAGTATTGTTGTGCATAATAGCGTCACATAGCAGCCTGGTGGCAAGACTAGAACTAAAATATTTTTGTGGCAAATATTGTTGAGCGATATTTCTACGGGGTTTACGGGCAATAATAATATAACATTAATTTGTACAGATCACGTGATTGTTTACCAACTGGGAATGGTTTGTGGTGATAGGGTTGTGGTTTACGGGAGAAAGGAGAGAAGTCTTATTTTCTCTGATCTCGATATTAATTTAACATTACTTTGTATCCAACACGTGATTTTTGTGTGAACTGGGAAAGTTTTGAAGTGATCTCACAATTTCTTTCTAATCCACATCAGGATATCTTTTTTTTTACTATCCTGCGGAAAATATAGGTTACCTTCATTGGAACCCGGATAACAATTTACAAGAGGGTGAAATCTCTGAAATAGCACCACATGCTAATTGTACAAATGGTTTACTGTAATTCAATTATCATGGTTTTTAGAATGTTTTTACACATCGACTTTCGGACCTGCTAACTAACCAATTGAAGTTTAAGTTCGGTGTACATTGAATTAAACAACGAATGAATGATGGAACAATAATAGAGATTGAAAAAGAAAATAACGATGTAACCAAAATACATGATAAGAAACTGAAAAATCGTTAATTTCGAGACATGAAAACGAATTTGCTGCTTTTGTAAATTATGCCTATAAGGCCTAAAGAAAACATCGCCAGGAATCGGCAAAACATGGCTATTTGAAGGATAAATTTGTGGCTCCCGAAAAAGCGATTTTGTGATTGAACATAAAAAGCATGGACAACTTACTATTCCGCTTGATTTGTCCTTTCGCAGTTTTGTCCTTTCTTTTTCTCTTTGAGTATTACATTAAAATGGAATTTCTATAAAATTTAAACATTGCTTATTTATCGTCTACCTTAAACTACAGACTCATGTACAGGGTAGCTATAAACTGTTTTACGTGTCGTGATAAACAATTAAAAATGCCAGCTAACTCGACACTTACAAATTAAAAATGTGCTAATAAAATAATTCCATAATAAAAAACCGTGACGCACGTTTCGTAACCTCAACAGACCGGTTACTTTGTCAAACATAAAATACCCTACCTCCTCCAATCCTCCCTTGTTGAGAGTCGTCAAGC
>JAFIDM010000006.1:51175584-51202037 GCA_023159025.1 Thereuonema tuberculata
ACACAGAATAGCGTCATAAAAAGTAGGAGAAGAAAAATAAAATAAGGCAAATTAAAAAGACCGTAACAGTATCAATGTGTTAATCAATGTCCAAGTTAATGCGTCGATCAAAATACAATTTTCACTGATGTCTTCTTCATTTCTATTGGTGTTTATAGAGTTGTTCATGTGACACTTTATAATGTGAACCAAACTTAGGAGCAGAAATTAATTAAATTGATATTGAGGACAAAACAATTAAATGTTTGCACATCAAACT
The DNA here is from genome assembly GCA_023159025.1 of Thereuonema tuberculata. NCBI lineage: Eukaryota > Metazoa > Arthropoda > Chilopoda > Scutigeromorpha > Scutigeridae > Thereuonema > Thereuonema tuberculata. Next base: position 51,175,844 of record JAFIDM010000006.1, read on the forward strand.
TTATATTTAAGAATTAGATGTCCAAATCTATTTCGAGTTTTCTAAAACCTTCACAGGCCAGTTTCGAATATGGCCAAACTCCAAAATATTAGATAAATCTTAGAAAAATAACACTATTCTGTCTCCAATTTGATATTTGACAGTTTCTGAAGAGTTTAAGAATTGTACATCTGTGTTTATACACCAGAATATGCGACAACAAATATTTATGTTAAAGTAAATAATGCTTCAATCAGAGTCGATGTTCATATTTAATGCATTGAATGTGGATTACTTACAATTCGAATCAAAAATAAGAGCAGTCACTAATGAAATGATACAAAATAAATTATTATATATTCAAATCCATAATTCCATACAAATTAATTAATTAACTAGAAAAGCCATCAAAAGGAAGCAATAGGCCTACAAAAGAAAGCAATATGTCAAAGGTCATAATATCTTGGAGGGCTTTGTAGCTGTGATAAGAAGTTTATTACTGATAACAAAGTTTTATATTATGAAGTAATAGACAGTCACCAATTTCTTTTTCAGTAATTTTGAAAAGTAAAAAGAAGAAAGTTGATCAATTAAGGCCTAATTAATGGAAATTTACAATTACAATCTATTTATAACGAATATGCTTGGATAAGAAAGAATTATAAATATTATTGGTCTTAATTTTTTTAGGTTTTCTATTTTATTTTAACATCTTGTATATATATTGATTTTATGGTTTTCAAACTCTTAAGTTGTTGCTATAAAGTTATTATGTGTAGGACAACAAAATGTGTTTAAGTTTGCATTGTAGGAAAAGATACTACAATTTATTATTCAGAATGATTCTATAGGTTTTACACCCTCAAATCAGCACTGTAAATTTTGATTGGAAATATGTTACTACTTCACACATCAACAATTTGTTTATGGAATTTTAAAAATTTCAGTGCAAGTGATAATGTTTGTTCATAATTATTGATCTTTATTATTATACATATGACAGGCTACAAATTCCAAAGTAAAGTCATTGAGAAGAATTTAATTTAAAACGAGACTTCTAACAAGGGGAGAGTTCATCAAAGAATGATATAAACTAATAAAAAATAATGATAATCTAACAAAATACTTTATAGAAGCAATTTTAAGAAAGAAGGACATCTTTTGAAAGGAAAAGATAATTGTGAATACCAAGAAAAGTGTAGAAAAGTAAGTTAATTCATTAATAATATGAATACCAAATTATTTAAAAACAAAATTAGACATTAGTCCACAAAATGAATTTATTAGTTTAAAATCAGCTTTTTAGCAACTTCTCATTTTTATTTTGTTTGAATTTATTCCCAGAATGCTTCCAAGAACCAGATCCCGTTACGTCTTCAAAGTTTTTGTTGGGAAAACTTCGGACAAAACGCCTGAGTCAGATGCAGACAATACTAGAATAAAGGCAAAGGAACAATTTGGTTTGGGAATCACAGGCTTTGACAGAATCACAAATCCTTATTATGCTTTAAAAATAAAATCATTTTGGATGATTTGCTTTCTTTTGTTTACTGTTGCTTCAGTGTATCAAATAAGCAGTTGTACACAGGAGTATTTATTTGGGAAACCTAGTATTGTTGTCGAAATGGCTTCGATGGATTCTTATTCTATCCCAACCATGGTCTATTGTCCTCGCTTTAATTTCTCATATCAGTTGACTCTGAATGTTACAGACATCGAAAAGATTTGGAATTACCAAACAATGGAATTACAGTTCAACATTCAAGTAAGTAATATCATTATCGTTTACTTTCTTTTTTTTATTATTTTTTTTTATTAAATAACCATCATTCATATAATTGAATTGATTCAAAGTTCTTTAAATAATAAATATGTTTTGCTGAAAACAATGATTCAAATCTGTTTTCTATTAGTTTTTAACAACTGTTAATTTCCATAAACGTAATTGTGATATTCAGAAATTTAATATTCAGATGTTCTAATATTATAAGTTCTAATATTATAGGTATAATATTATAATATTATTATAAGTTATTAATATAACTGACGAAATTCCAATTGCATGGTCACTTGAATTTTAATTTCCGTAATTTATATTTTCTAAAGAAATGTGTTTTTCTGGAATTAATTTAAGAGTTTTAGAATTATAAATCTATTTTATAAATTCACGTTGTTTTGACTTCACTTTTGACTTTTTGATAAATTATCATTTTAATTTAGTTGTGTGCTTTTAAAACTTGAAATTGGTAACTTTCTTTAAATAGGTTGATATTTAAAAACATTCAACTTTTGTAAATACTATTAAAAGTAAATCTTCATTTACTAATGAATGCAATTTTATAAGAAAACGTATAGAAAACGTATAGAAAACTTACTGTAGAAATGCCTCTTATTTAAGTCTTGAATAGGTTCCCTTTCGATAAATATATGAATGCTCAAAATACAAGAAAAAGAGATTTGAGAATATTTCAAACAGAATATCGTTTTTACTTTTATTTGGCCACAGTGCGTTCTCCTATTCTCCTCCAGACAGATGCTCTCCCATTCACACCCTCTCTGAAATGAGTAATTAGGTTTTATCTTTGCTGGGAAATAAAGGTCGATAGGGTGGGATTGACTATCCGACCTTAACTTAAACACCGTCGCAAGATAGCTCTGTGACACCCTCCGGACACTTACTTTTCTTCCTTCCTAAACGCACGTAGTTTTCCATTATTTCCTTCAGTCCATAAATACCAGTGGATGATTCAGTAAAGACCCAATATCGTTCTCTAGGGGAGATGAGATAGAGAACGAACCTCTCACTTATTATTTCGCTGTTTCTATCTTTAGGGACAGCGGAAGAACCAAGGAATTCCTTCAAATATCGCCACATTTTTAATCCTTCCAATAACTTTTTTAATGTTGTAGAGCTAAGATTTTTATACCGGTATTTAAAAAGTAGTCTCATTCTTAGAAACAAGTCCTATTAAGAAATAAATAAAAATAATAACAGCTTCCCAAAGAAATGAATATCATATTCTTTTATTACTGTTATTATTATGTAAAAGATTCAAACCTTGGGTTTCCCCAGCAAAGACCACATGGCGTGTCAAGGACTAAAGCCCGTGTTGCCAAGTGTAAAGAAATGTACAAGAATGAATTAGGAATGTGTTGTTGTGTCCATGAGTTTCCTTACTATGCGTGTTGTGTGGAGTACAGCAGCCTTCAGGAGTTGTATATAAGTATCTTTGTTAAGTCCCAGAGTGCTGAAGGTGTGGTGCAATATGTGAGGCAACAGATCAGTGGCGGACAGGACGATGGGTACAAAACGTATTTGGTCCTGCCTCCATCGCTTCTGGAACTCGAATGCTAGATCGGTGTATTTACTGATCTTTTCTGCATGTTCTTGCTGATAGGCACTGCAATATCAATGAGATAGATCTGTTTGTTGACCTTTAAACACGTGTTATATCAGGTGTGTTGTGATGTATGGTTTTGTCTGTGCGAATGGGACGGTCCCAGTACAACTTATGTGAGGGTGACTCTACTATACTTTGTGGTGTGTACTTGTAGTAAGGGGCCGTGTTCTTAATAACTGAGTGTTTGTGTATTAGCTGTTGATGAACGATCTACACTACCTGATTGTGTCGGTGGAGGTCTGTTTGGGAAAGAAAGTGGCAGCCTAATATTATGTGGTCGATCGTCTCATGCATAGTTGGCATTTCCTACATGTGTCGTCATGCCTGTTTGCGTCGTGTAGAATGTCTTTCTTGTACTTGCACTTGTGGGGATGACTTGGTCCAGTATCGAGATGATATATCCTTTAATCTCCCTGAACAGCTCACCACCCATCATCCATCTTTTCGACTATTCCATGTCGACATGAGTCTATCTGAGTTCATGGCGAAGTTTGCCATGGAGTTCCTTAAGAACCTATAAATCACGCAGCTGCTGAGTGTGGGTGTCGGGGATGGTGAATATTGAAAAAGGGTTTTCGAAGTCCGGGGGGGGGGGTGAGATGTGTCTTCGTTGACAATGGCTAAGTGTAGTGAGGAGTGTTGTGCTCTTTGGTGGAAGCGTTCCCTAAGTGTGTGTACTTGTTTTTCGTGTAAGGTGAAGAGATTGATAAGTCCTCGGCCTCCCTCCTTGCGGGGAAGAGTCATCCTTTCCGTAGCGGACTTGCGATGATGCATGTTGTGATTCGTGAATGTAGTACGCGTTGTGCGTTGTAGAGCTTCGAGTTCGGTGTTTGTCCATGGAATGAAGCCGAAGGAAGGTGTTAGTGTGGGGACGTCAAAAGAACCATCAATTTTATTTCTCGGGTTGAGCTGTATTTTGAGAATGTTTAAATGCAAGCACAGTATGTGTTCTTGAATGCGTTTTTGATGTTTGTTTTGTGAATGACACGCGCTTGCTGGAAGCCCAAGTACCTGTAGGTCTCTCTCTCTCTCTCTCTTCGATGGATTGGATGGCCAATCCATGCAGGGACGTGAAACTCTTGATCCAGATGTTCTGGACGCTGTCTGCACCAGGAGCCTCCTGGTGTGTGCATGTTTTACTGCTGCCTGTATGTCTATGAGAGTAATCTCATGGAAGGACCTGTATGGTAAGTGTTCAGTGAGTTGTTGTTCGTCTATTATCCAAGGTACATTGTCATTTTGTTTTTCTTTTGGAAATCACAAATTTTAAAATATATTAAAAAATATAAAAATCAAACCAACTGATCTGAATTACAAATATTTTGATTTAAAATGTAATGACAAAATCAGTAATTGTAGACTTGTGATCTACATCATCAAGTTTGAATCTATACATCCTGTTTTAATTGAAAATTCAAGCCATTGCTATGCTATCTTATTATAACCTTTGTTTAAGCAGAATATTAACATTCAACATACTTTAACTGAGATTAACTACTTTATCCTTCATTACGAAATAAAAAGAAATATTACTCCATGCATTTACAAACATCTAATTTTAAGCTAAATCATAAAAATAATATTAAAGCCCTACACTTAGCTGAAGATCTGTTTGATACTGATTGAAGCATTAAATATTCAATGAAATGGTTTTAATCCTGAACTAGTAAACAAACACACAAAAAAAAGATTGTTTAAAATTGTTTTAACACATAAGATTTAAAAATAAGTGTTTCTGAAGATTTCTGAAGAAGAATAATCCTACTCATGGTGTTTTTTCTTGATAATTAAAAAAAAAAAAGCAAACGCATTTGTGCTTATATTTGCTGGTTGAGCAGGATAGTTTTCCAGCAAATAAAAGCACAGATGAATTTGTTTGTGGAGTTTTTTAAAATTACCAAGACGCCAAGCTGAAATATCGATAAAAAACATGAATAGAATTATTCCTTGGTCACACTTTTATTTTTAAATTGTAATTAACATGACCTTTTCCAGTGTTTTTGATGTCGACTACTTTCCACCATTTTATTATAATCTGTGGAGTTTTTTTAGTTCAAAATCAAATATTCAATAAATGCTTTATTCTTATGTATCGTTGCCAAACAATCAATAAGGGTATTATATATTATGGTGATGCATAATATGCGAATTAAAAGACAAAGATCAAGTGAAATTATATGAATTGCGCAGTGGGCATCATTCGAATGTAACGAAATACAATCCAAAAATATATGGCGTGGGAATTTATTAGGCTATAAAGACAGACGAGAGGGTTAACATGAACAAATATGGATTCGCAAAGCCGCATATAAAACGTTCGGCCACTTTATTAGCTACACCCTGCTGTGCGCACAAATGCTGTGTCTCACAACAACTCTTCAAGCCGGTGGTGGCAGTGTCATGGTGTAGGGGATGTTTTCTTGGCACACGTTGGGTCCATTGATACCTCTGGAGGCACGTCGGGATGCTAGAGCGTACGTAAACATCGTAGGTGATCAAGTTTATTCTCATGCAGATGGCTATTTCCAGCAGGATAATGAGTCGGTGCACAAAGCCCGCATCACTATGGGATGGTTTGAGGAACATGACTTTTCCTTGCTGCAGTGGCCCGCTCAGTGTCCGGATCTCAGTACGCTTGAAAATTCCTGGGATGAGCTGAATGGGCTGTTTGCTCAAGGCCTACACCTGCATCAAATCTTCAGGAACTGCTTCACTCATGTCTGGTACAGAATACATCAACAACGTTTCAGCGTCGTGTGGAATCCATGCCTCGGCGAATTCAGGCTGTTTTGAGAGCTAAAGGAGGCCCAATACGCTATTAGGTAGGTGTACCTAATAAAGTGGCCGGACAGTCTACGACTGAAGGCAAAAGAAGCGAGACAACGACGTCTTTAAAGATAAGGTAATAGTTGTGTTCGTAAATGACTTGTCATTATTTTTTTTTTCTTTGCTCGAGAAAAAAACTATTAAATGTAAAAGAACTGAAATGCTCATTTAATGATAAATAGAAGAATTTATTTTATTTGGGAATCACGAATTAATTTTTCGATTGATTTAGAGAAAGAACTTAATCTTAAACTATTAGTTTTATATAGAAAGTTTTACTGGATTTAAATATTTACTAAGAAAATAATCGTTGTGAATTTTATGTTTCCTTCTGTTAGAATAATTATGAAACACAAAAGAATATCTTGTTTTTTAAACATACATTATACATTTAATCTTAAACGAGAATACATGTTAAACTTCCTAATTTAATATATTATTTCAAAATTTCGTTACTGTAATATATCCATTATAAAATCTAATTATCATGTAATTTACGAAACATTCACTAATTTATCAGTGTTTTTTTTTAAACTTTAAATGTAGAAAGAAACATACATTCATTATTCGAAATTCACATGTGAAATAACTCTAGCTTGCTCTGGCTAATGTTTCTGAAATTTAGGCCTACTGAATTCGTTATGATATTTCAAAAGTATTATAAATTATCTGAAGAAAGGTAAAACCCTTTTTATTTATCTTCAGATTCTCGACAAAGAATTGTGTAAAATATATTCGGTAGATAAAAACTGCAATTTCTCCCTTCAAAAGAACAATCTAAGAGTGAACATGTGCTAGACGGACTACGAGGTGTTGGATGCCCCCCCTCTAGCGAAGCGAGGATGCCTTGAGTAAGCAAGCTTTCCTACAGAGGGTTTGGTCTCAGTGCAATTTTAAGTTTCATGCAATACAATCATTATTTTAATTTTAAAATTTCATATATATTTTTATTGGTCAATGATGCAGAAACACTTTTGTTTCTTTTTGTCACTTTTAATTTGCCAACCAAAAATAACGTTTTGTCATCAATATTTCGATAACGTTAGCCCTACAGTCAGTTGCCGATATTGCGCCACTGTTGGCATTTCGTTGGCAAAACCACCAACTATTCCCCTAGAGTACCAACGTTGGGCCAACGCGATGTGTTAGGTGAATTTATTTTGATTCAAAAATCTCTTAAAGTCATCTTACCCCTTTTGTTACACACGTTTACTGAATATCTGTACTCCGATAATGAAACGCTTTTTAATCTTCACTCAGAAATTAAAAAAAGGAAATATGAATCGAGCGAGATGATTGATGCGCTGCCGTTCATCTTTGAAGGCTGATGTGGTTGGCGTTTGCAGACTTCTGCAGACTGTGATGTCACAAACTGCGCTGGAGTCCGTGAAAGTCCGTTGAAGTCCGCCGGTGTCCGAACGTCTGTGGGGTTTGTGTGCTTGTGTTTACGAAATGCCAAAAGCGTTACCTCCCCCAACGTTAAATTATCCATCCCAATGGAAATTCTATCTTAAAACTGGCACTCTCCTGCTATTGTTTTGTTAGATTGACATATTTAACTAAAGGGGACTATCCATCCTAAGAGCTTCCTATGTCCCATTGGATTACAGAAAAGTTAATATGATGTGTTGATTTGATTTTTTTTTAACTTTTATTTTCACATACAATTTTTTTTGAATAAGTGCAGCCCTGATAGTTAAGGATTTTCAGCTACAATAATTATTATTTATTGTAATAGGCATTAGAATAATAGTAATAAGTACTTCAAAATAGAAATTCGTGTTTCTTGAAAACAACATTAGCTAAGTAAACTAAAAGAGAATATCGAGTGGAAAATAATTACGACAATAAGTTTCCTCATTTTGATGACGTTCGAGGCAGTTTAATCTGCACTGTTAGACACTGATCGAAAAGAACGGTTTTGAACAGTTTGTGTAAACAGTATAATGATGAAGTTCCTGGAATACAGTAATAGTAATGTGCAAATTGAACCTTATTGAAAATTTATTGTCCGTTCTTTTAAAGCGCTTGGGAAAACAATTATTCGACAACGGAAGTCTTGATAACAAACAAAAGAAAAGTGTGGTTTCATCAAAGTGAAAATTATTTGCTACAGTTTGGTGTAATCAGTGCTGAAATGTATTCATGAGGTTACGTACATCCAAAGAAGAAATATTTCCCCAAATCGTTGTAATGTAACCGAATAAACGTTTTATCTTGAATAAATATAAAATCTTTTGATGTTTTTTATCCTAGTTAATTTATATTACTCAATCATTTTTCTTATATTTTATATTTTTATAATTTTTTATTTTAAACTCAGATAGTATTGGTACTTTTTTCCAGTGTTCGACAACAAAAAATGACTCTTCTTGTTTGGAATCACAGCAAAACTTGAGTGCAGTGAACGTGGAAACAGCTGCTGGCCTCTGTTTGAAAACTCCTAATAGTAAGTATTTTCCTTTTTTACTAATTAATTATATACTAGCAGCAAAGACTGTCGGACGACAGGCAAAAAAAATCTGAAAAATCATTTTATTATCAACTATCAAATATAAAGTAAATATAATCTAAATACTGTGCTAACTTGTGAATGAAGCTTCTACGGCAAAAATGGTTTTGAGTTTCGAAATCAGCGTAAACATCTGAGTAAGTATGCCAAATTTCATTAAAATGGATGCAGTGGTAACAAAATTATTTGGTTTTGAACGTATGTTTTGTTAGAATTTCAGTTGTCGAGGTCAGTTCCCAAAAATAAAATTTCATGGAAACAACATGGAATGACACAATGAACTAATATTTTCATCCAATTTGAGTACCCTTGATTCAATGGTATCATTGAGAACCGTTGGATTTATCTTAATAGCTTAATTATATCGAGTTACAGACAGACAGACAGACGAACTTAGTCAATTTATATATATATTGTGACAATACTCATATGTCGATTTATTACAACTATTAAAATATTAGAATATTAATATTATTATCATTATAAAGACAAAAGAAATGTCAATTAAGAAAAATAATTTCAAAGTAATTATTTTGTAAAAGCTAATGGCGAAAGACTTCGTTAGGGGCAGTTTTAGTTATTGTCAGTGATTTTTATTTTAGTTTAGGCTTTAATTTATTTTAATTTAGGATTTTAGGAGATAAATCTTTTAAATGTAAATTATTAGGATTTAATGCAATTTAGTGTTAGAAATTTAGGTGTTTTAAGTAGTTGTGTAATTTAAGATTAGTTGAATTTAAGGATTTTAATAAGGAATTAATTTTCTTTTTGCTTAAATTAAGCTGAGTTTATTTGAGTTTGGAAATTTCCTATTCTTAGGAATTTCCTTGTGGCCATCATTCCATATTTGGAATTGTTGTAAGCATTGTAATTCTATTGGTTAATTAGCATTATCACCCCATGTGAGGTAATAATGAGGTAATCTCCCTTATTTGGGCAGATATGCAATCCTGCTATCCGTATGGTCTGTGCGACGCGTGACGTCACACAGCGGCGCTCTTAAAGTTTATAAAACGGGGTGTTCGAGGAAGATTTCTCTCTCTCGCCGCAGTTTTGCTCTCTTAACCTTTGCTACAATGCACCCGGCCTCGTCGATCGCCGCGGACGATGTATTGGCAGCCGCGTCTCAAATTCTCGATGCGTTTGTTAGAAATAGGGCGTGTTAAATCAAGTTATCTTTAGTTAGAATAGGCAACCCGTGGATAGCCTACAATTTCTACAATTTATTTGTGCGAAAAAATTACTGAAATTAATTTGCAAAATAAAGCTTGCAAATTTTGTGTTCAATGCACGTGTACACCCGTGCAGGATTCCACAAGTTACTTAGTGCTTCGTAAGTAAAATTTGTGCTTCGTAATTTAGTTACTTAGTGCTTCGAAAGTAAAATTTGTGCTTCGTAATTTAGTTACTTAGTGCTTCGTAAGTAAAATTTGTGCTTCGTAATTTAGTTATTTAGTGCTTCGTAAGTGAAATTTCAATGCGTCGTAATTTAACTTTATGCTTCAAGAAGTTATAAGCCATAGCTTCGCCGAAAGTATTATTCTTGCAGTGTTGTGTCATATTATTATTTTGCAGTGTCGAATAAAATGGTTAAGTTTAATTAATGTGGTGAATGCGTTGTGCTTCTTTGTGCGTGAACGTGAAGTGTGGCTCCCCCACGCTCCGAATGGATTGGATTAGTCAGGGCATACCATGTAACGACTTTGGAGGGGGTAGATAGAAAATTCACCGAACGGACTTTTCGGTTGGCGCCCAACAAAATACCCGAACAACCCCTGAAGGACTAAAATTATCTCGTGGTACCGTTACAATATATATATATATATTTGATTCAATTGATGATTTGATTTGAATTTTTTTTTAATGTTTATCAGAGCTATTTAGGTGTACTTCTTACCTGTACACTTGTAGGTTCTGAGAGTGTAATCTAAATGATCATTTTCCACCCAAAAAGAAAAACGAAATACCAACCATATCTAAAGTTTAATTTATCTAAAGAATAATTATTATTTTTGACTCATAACGCCGAAAGGCATTTAAAACTCACCTTTGTATAATCTAAATACTGCGCTAACTTGTGAACGAAGCTTATACAGCAAAAATGGTTTTGAGTTTCAAAATCAGCGTAAAAAACTGAGTAAGTATGCAAAATTTCATTAAAATCGGTGCAGTGGTAACAAAATTATTTGATTTTGAACGTATGTTTTATTAGAATTTCAGGTAAAATTTCATGGAATGACCAAATGAACTAATATTTCATCCAATTTGAGTACTCTTGATTCAATGGTACCATTGAGAACCTTGGATCTATCTTAATAGCTTAATTATATCGAGTTACAGTCAGACAGATGGACGGACAGACAGACAGACAGACAGACCGAGAGACAGACAAAATTAGCAAATTATATAAGTTGATAATGATTTTTAGCTATATTGTGATCGCGATCAAAATAGGTAGCTATATCGTTTAGTCCTCTCTTTCCAATAAACGGGAGCTCCTTTTACTATCTTCAATATACGGGAGCTCCTTTTCAATATAGCTAAGAGCCTTGTGAGTTTTAAATGCCCTTTAAATAATCTTTCCCCAATTAATAATCTCTGATGTCTATCTTTTAAGAGCTAAAATCTTTTCATTATCGGACGGGATGTACAAACTACATCCCAAGGGTACTGACCCTTCTCGCTCACAAACACCATTGAAAATAATGGATGCCTTAACGGTTTCGTTACGTTTATGGGTGTCCATGAACTTTCTTATCTCATATTTGATAGAAGGGTATTTAAAAAAGGGGTCGTCCATTAATTACGCGAGGTCAAAAAGGGGAGGGGGGGTCCAGCAAAATCTCACCAAATCTCACCAAGGGGGAGGGGGTGGGTCAACGAAAATCTCCGTAAACTTTTTCATTCAGAGAAAATATATATTATAGCAAGATTTCCGTTTTTTTTTTTTTGTTGTGGTTAATAGAGATTACCCCATTTTTTTTTTGGGTTGTTAAAATTTTTGAAATCGCACCAAGGGGGAGGGGGGGTCTGGCAAAGCCTCACCAAATCTCACCAAGAGGGAGGGGGGTCCAAATTTTTTAAAAAACAACTCACGTAATTAATGGACGACCCCAAACATCTCAGCAACTGTTGAAGTTGCCGTTATCATATTAAAACAATTTTAACGAGCCATTACAAAGTAACGAATAACCAACTATTATTAAACAGGTTATTAAACCCATCAAGGACGCAAACAATACCAAGATGAAGTACAAGCATGAAAAAAATACAAAAATATATATCGTTAACCTATGATAATGAACTTCTAAGACGTGTTAAACCCATTCTTGCATCAGTGTGGATTGGTGTCGCTAGCAAACCTAAAAACACTATAGATAATATACCTAATCAAGGTAAATGTTTTGCACTAAAAAAAAAACAATATTGGAATAACGGGTTTCTATATATGGGCTACGTTGTTAAGGATAATAAGTGCCTGTATATAAGCAATTCTAAAAGAGAACTGGGTGGTGCGAGTGAAAGAGCATTTATATGCAATAGGTAAAGGTAATGTAAATTATAGCACCGCGGCCCATTGCCTTAGTAAATACCATTTGTTGGATATTCAAAATGTTATAGTATTTGATGAAAGAAAAAAAATCGGTATCTAAGAGAGTTATTTGAATCGGGTATGATCCGAGCGATGGGGAGTTACAACCAAGATTTATGTAGTACCAATGTTTTGGAATATGGTTTGTAACTCACTCAGCTCTATTATCATTCCCACTCTTGAAGCGCTGTTAGTTTCAGCAGACGTTTATATCCGGTGCTTACTCACAGGCTTCCCGCCACGCGAACACCCTCCACCTTTAATTCCCAGGATTCCAAGCTTTAGTCTTTCTCTGTTGACTGAGGACTCTCGCGAAGGCAGGATGTGTTTAACTTTTTAAGGTAGGGGTGATGTTTTACCAATTTCCTAAAGAAACCTTAATCGTCGAGGCTCGAAACGTACGTCATTTAATTGGGATTAATTCTTTTATATTTGTGCCGAAATAGTTGGTTATTTGTTATTTTGTAACGGCATGCTAAAATTGTTTTAATATGAACTTTCTTTTATTTTACAATAGACAATTATAAGTTAAAAGTCATATATATTCTTACATTATAAGTGAACTATTTTATCCTTTGTAAATATATGAGGACATTGATTTTAATCAAGAAGTGCCACACTGAATTTGTTTCACTATACGATTAAAAATTCTTGTACCATGAATAGTTGCATTTAGTTAATTTACTCAGAAATACCATTGGAAGAAATACTTAGTATATTTATGTATAGGTGTTATTGTGATTACATAAAGCCAATTAAGATTACTTATCTTGTTATAACTTTTGAGAATTAAAAATTAAGATATTTCTTTGTAGAGGGTTGATTGATTAATTTAGTCGTTCAATACAATTTACTCAAGTTTGAAAACATATACTGTTTGAACATAATTTACTTATAGGCTAACATTTCATATGAATTTATATAGAACTGTACATTATTTTATTGGTGCAGAAATGCTTTCACAATTAATCTTTTGCTAAGTAGCTACTGTGAGAACAATTTCTTACAGTACTGTTTAATATTATATAGACCAGTGAAACTTTGAATAGTACATTTATTAGTACTATATTCTCAGAGTTTCAATCAATTTTTTCCCACACAGAACATAAAGGTGGCAGCATCGCTGCAGCAGAAAAGACTCCGATGGCTTCAAGGTGGCAGCACCCCCTATCATTATGGACCTGTTATTGCTCCTTCAATGCTTGCTTACAGTTTATTACGACCGAGAGAATCCATCTGGAATGACAAATAGAATCACTGGGCGTTTGGAAACCCAATTGGAGGTTAATTACAGTTGGAGGTGCAAGCCCTAAACATTTCCAGAATCATATCCAGATTGTGGAGATGATTCCAACAGGGGTGGGGGTGGGGAACATTCGTCGACGCTTTGGACATGAACGTCAAGGATCACTACGCCCCGGAAGAACCGATATTTCACGCTAAGTACCATGCGGCACAACCGAAGCACAGGTTAGGAACTCATCAGGGGCCTGGCAGCAACCACGGGACAGCTGTATATTGTGTACAAACGATTAAATGAGACCGGACAATATGCTCTGAGACCCATGCAGTGCATTCCCTTGACACCGTGTGGAGTGACCCACAGAAAACTCAGCATCGACATAGGTGCATGAGTCCAGATTCAGTATGGAACGTGATTCCCGATGTGTCCACATCTGGAGAAATCGAGAGAGCATCCAAGATCCTTGAATATGACCTGTATGGCTATGGCATAATCTTGGACGTACATACAACACTCCAAATCTTCGAACGGTGTGACATATCGGAACATACGCTGCACATTTTGTGGACAAGAACATCTTTGACTGTTTCGGTGTTTTTTGCGCAGCCTTACTGTCACTTCTATGTTTTGTGTTTACCATATATTACTAGGATCTACTGTACATTTTCGCCAAATTTTGTGATATTTTGATGTCTGGGAGAGTCCGAAACTTCCCTTAACTTTTCAGCATGAGTGTAATTTCTCATTATTTCATCATAATGTAATTTTATTCCTTTTTTAAATGATTTAGTTGATATGGAAGTTTTCGGACCAGTATCTATGCTCAACACTGTTGTGAAATATCGAAATGCAAATGATCCATTAATATCGAATATCAATCGGAAGATGGTAAGCAGAATAAAATTTGTCATTCTTTATTTATATATATTTTGTTGCCCCCAAAAAGAAAGATGTACACTAAAAATTAGAGTTTTAAAAGAAATCATTCTGGGGCTAATATAAAGAGTGCAATTATAAATTTTACTGGTTTTGTTACTTTGTGACAGTAAATAGTCTGAAAAGATGCTTCTACGACTCATCTGACAGCAGAACCTAAATTTGAACAAGTTTGAGAGAAATTGCATCGTAGGTTTTAGATAAGATGATTGGTAGTGCAGACATATCAGCTCCTGCCGTAGTCGTAGCGATGCAGTGTCAGACGTTATAAAAAGAAATATAGGCCGACACATCGTTCTTGATGATCACGTTTGCGCGAGATTTTCGAAAATTATGAGATTTGGCCATTAGCCTCTTCAGCAGGTCTCAAGGAATGTACAATTTTGAATGTATGGCACTGGAAATTGCTACCTGTCGCTGCAGCTACTCTGTCTTGAACTCTTTCTAAAGGAATGAGAGGTCCTCCATTTATTAATTCTCTACGAAAATAATCTTCAACTTGCAATATAATTTTTTGAGCACTGCTTTGAATAGCAATGTTTCTCGCCATTTTGTGAGAAGACATGGATAGAGCTATTCTCGCGTCAATCACGTGAAATCGCGAAAATTCGGGATTATCAAGAACGATGTGTCGGCCTACAGGTTCAGGTGCCTCTACATAAATGATGTTTGTCACAAATAATTGTGCTATCAGGAGTGCATCCATAACTTCAGTCCAAATGCACATAACTTTCCCTAGGCATTATATATTATCCACAGACATATTTGGCAAGGAATGGCAGAGGCGGTGCTTCATTCTTGGCGCTTCTTAAGATGCATCCCAGTAACCACCCAGCATAGCCAGCACCGTTGGGACTGGTGCCGAGCCTGGGAATCCAGTTTCTCTGTTGACACACACGATCACACGATGTGGATGTATAGGAGGCGGCCTCATCATTCCAATCGAGCAGCAGTGGTCGAGTAGCACACGACTGACAGTCTGGAAAACCATCTCCTACTATAGCCAATCTCCTCTAGTTTTGCTACAATGACTTCGAGAGCATGTCTATATGCATATCAAAATATTCTGCAGCCCAATTTCTATCATGGATAAAAAGATAATCACCGACAAATCCGTTTTAATAAGATTAAAAAATATAATGACAAAAGCCTAACAAAAAATAGTTATTACTAAAATTATGTCACAATATCAAGTCGTGGCATCTTAAAATCAATAACTAACTAACATTGTAATGTTGTTTGTGGGTACAAAGGACGGCAAACAGAATGGAGTTTTTGGAAGTTCTCTCTTCTTTATTTTAGAAACAGGGATTTTTATATAAAAGGGAATAGTCGGAAACAAAGAAATAGCCTGCCATTGGTAGGTTTTGAAAAACAAAAGGAAAGAGTTAAAAAAAGAGACGAAGGGTGAAAGGTGAAGGGGCGTGGTCGAGGTCGTTGAACTGAACTGTCAACTGTAAAAAGTTCAGTTTCAACGGAAAATACTGAGAAAATAATGTTTAGTTAAAAATACAATATAAATCAATAAATACAAAAAATAAATCGTTACAATATAATACCGACACTAACATTGTGATAGTGGAAGAGAATGTTGTAGATACGCTTTAGTCTTAGTTAATATCGACGATCTGAATCAATAAGTTGGTGAGTGTAGTGTAATTCTGCATATAATAGATAAACACACACCTACAGGAGAAATGATAAAATCATTATATTATTTAATAATCTCTTTTTGGAGCACACCTAATTTTTAATTTTTTATGAGAGAATTCTGCTACTAAATGGCGGTATTCTAAGTCAAAATAGATAAAATTCGTGATTGCACATGCGAAAATTGCTCCGGAAATGATGTCAAATGTTGTTAATCAATCGCAGCCACTTTTATAAACCCATTAGATTTTTAGCAAACATCAGTAAATGACTGACAAAACATCATTTGTGCACTGCAACTTCTATTTGACGGCCGGTTGATAACTTCCGGCTCCACAACTAATGACTGCTTCGTTTGTTGGGTGGTGCACTCGGCCCTTAGAGTCTGGCTCGGATGAAGAAATACAAATTCGGTTGTGTTTGCCTTCTGAATAAACTTTCTCTTCTTTACACGACAGATCTATATGAAAATTTTTGCTTATAGTAAATCGCTGCAGACGCGGCAGTATAGAGTCTCTACGAAGTTCTTGATTCCGGGTACTCATAGAACTAGAGAACTTGATGTACTTGACGTCACGGCTTTTCTTTTACTCTGCGTTTATATTTTACTTTTCACACACTTTTGTTTCACCATAACTGAGCCAGTGTATCCGAACATGCTTTTAGGAACAGCGTGGAATGATTTCTCCAATGAGCCAATTTTCCGAGAATTGTCTGTTCTTCTTGGGAGTTGCGAAGGAAGGCGATTGGTCCATCTCGAAACTTGATTTCAGTAACTGTCTAATTTCTTCCTCGACGCTGAGTTCGACCAGCATCCAATTGACAACAACTGTCTATATATATAAACTCGGTTCATGGCGTCAGGTGTCGCCTTCCGAAAGAATCTGCAAGAAGTCTATTGCAGGTCTTCCGGTCAAGGGTCATTCCTCTTCCAGACTTCTAATCCTCATTGCTTTTTTATTATCGTCCTTCCAAGCCTTTCGTGGCCTTTTTCGTTTCCTTTTTTGATTTGTTTTGTAATCAAAAGCGATTTTGTGCAGTCTTTCGTCACTCATTCTTTTAACATGACCAAACCAAATTCATTGTTTTCTTTGAAGATCGTCCAAAATGTTTCCCTTTTATTTTCATCATTTCTTTGATACTTTTATTTCTTATTCTTTCTATTCTTGATATCCTGCATGATCTTCTTAGGGCATTCATTTTCACTGCCACTAATTTCTTTTTTTCTGTCTCCGTAATTCTCCATCCCTTTGCCCCATATAACAAGATGCTCTTTACAATAGAGTTGTATATATTATACTTTCTTTTCCTAAAGACCTCTTCACTCCACCAAATAGAATTTAATAGTTTTATAGCCTTCCTTCCTTGACAAATTCTGTTTTTAATTTCTTGTGAGTCTCTGCCTTCTCTATTAATGTCTACTCCGAGATACCTATAATGCTCACAGCTTTCTATTTTCATGTTATTTGGTCTTACTAACGTTCATATATAGTCCTCATTTCTCATATTCTTCCTTAATTGTTATCGTCATTCTCTCTAAATTATTTTTACTCTTTGCAATTTTGACTTGGTCATCTGCGAACTGCAGAGTAAACATTGACGTTCCTTCCACATTAAGCCCCAATCCTCTGCAGTTTTCTTTCGAAACTTTTAATGCTGCTTCAACATAAATTTTAAAAAGTGTTGGGGAGATACAACATCCCTGTCTGAGTCTTTTATCTGTTATAAAGCCTTTTGATAACCTTTGACCTATTTTAATCTTTGTTTTTGATTGTCTGTAAAGTTCTTGAATTGTTCTAATAATATTTAAATTTATGTTTATTTCCTTTAATACATTCCATAATTTTGCGATTGGAACATTATCATATGCCTTCGTTAGATCAATAAACAGAAGATGAATTTGATTTCCCACCGACATTTCCTTTTCAATAATTTGTTTAAGACAAAATATATTATCCATGCATGATCTTCCTGCTCTAAATCCACTTTGTTCTTCACTTTCTTTCATTCTTATTTCTTCTTCAATAAAATCTTTTAAAATTCGTCCATACAGTCTACTAAACGTTGCTGTTACAGTAATGCCACGGTAATTTTCACATTTTTGTCGGTCTCCTTTCTTATAAATTGATGTTAAATACCCAATTCTCCACTCTTCTGGTGTTTCTTCTCCGTTTAAGCATCTTTCGAATAATTGTGTAATTAATCTTAGCAATTTATCTGTTCCATTTTTGATCAGTTCTGCTGATATTCCACCGGGACCACTTGCTCTTTGATTCTTTAATTTTATAATCGCTCTTTTAACTCTCTCAAGTTCCAATAGTATAGGCTGTTCTAAGATATCAATATCTGTATTTTTTTCATGAAATTCATTTCTAGTTTCTAGAATATTATAAGTCTTATAATATTCTTCCCATTTCTCAACCGATATTCCTTGCCATGAATTATTACCTTCTTTTCTAATATTCCTTAAAAATTTCCATGCCTCTGTACATCGTCTTCCTCCTATATATGTCTCAATTTCTCTGCATTTTGTATCCCAGGATGTTCTTTTTTTTCTCTACTACTAATTTTTTAGTGTCATTTCTAAAAGTTCTATAAATTTGTCTATCCTCTTCCTTTTTTGAACTCATCCACCTCAAATAGGCTTCTTTTTTCTGTTGTACAATCTTTTCAATGTCCTTATCCCACCAAAAGTTTTTTTGGGAATTTTTGCCTTTTCTTTTTTGTTCTAGTGCTTCCTTTGCAGCCTGGTGTAAAGATGATTTAATATGTTGATATAGATCGGTTGTATTAGTACAATTCCTTTCTTCTAATTTTTCATCTAATCTTACTTGAAAAAGTCTTTTTGCACTCTCTTCTGATAATCCATCCAACATATATTCCGGGTTATCAATATCCTCCATCTCTGTGGGATTTCTTTTCCCTCTAATTATATTAGCCGAATAAGGAAATGCAATTCTTGCTCGCACCATAAAATGATCTGAGCCACATTCAGCTCCTCTCTGTACTCTGTACTCTGATGTCTAATAAATTTAGTTTAGATCTTTGTTTAATAATTATATAGTCAATAATTGTTTTTAGTTGTCTAGTATGCTGATACCATGTGTATTTATGAATATCCTTGGGTTTATAAAAACCATTTGTAATCTTTAGATCATTAGTTCTGCAAAATTCAATAAGTCTTTCTCCATTATCGTTGACTACAACCTCTCCAAACCCTCCAACAATGTTATCTCTCTTCCTGCATCCAGTTCTTCCATTGAAATCACCCATCATTATAATTTCTCTTGTTCCTCCAATTTCATCAATAATTTCCTGCAGTTTTTGATAAAACATATTCTTAACTTCAATAATTTCATCATTATTCGGAGCATAAATTCCCAAAATAGTAATTCTTCTTCCAAAAATATCCATATTGATCTTTAAAATTCTTTCATCCACAGCATCAAAGTTCTTAAGATTTCTCTCAAATTTCTTTTTCATTAAAACTGATACTCCTCGTTTTGCTCTTTCCTCCTTTGGAACTCCTGAGTATAAATGAATAAATTCTCCAATTTTTTCTATTCCTGATCCTTTTTTCTTAGTCTCTGTTAAAACAATCAAATCGACCTTCATCGAATCAATCTCTCTCATTACATCAATCCATTTTGATCTAATACCTTGCACATTCCAGGTAGCCATAATCATAGTCCTTTTCCGTAGCCTTAGTCGCTGCCCATTAAAATGATCCGGTTTATTATTCTTGTAGATTCCTTTTGCGTGAGATATTTTTTACAAGAAATAGGATGCAGGCCTATTGTCATAACCTCCCACCTGGAGGACCAGGGTGTCGATTTGGTCTGGCACCTACCCTTCGACCAATCCGGCTTGGGAGGCCCTACCAGTAGCTACCAGTGTCTACTTTTGGAAATTTGCGAACCGATTTCTCTAATCCATAACTTCAGTCATCGAGTCTGGCTGCGATAACATAATAGGATAATGCTTCTCTACCCGATAGAAAGAAAGAACTCACACACATCTTTAAGTCTCGAAAGAAATGAACAATTATATTATTTAATCATAAAGGCTCCTACTAAAAATAACTTCTCCGATGTCATAAAAGTTTCCTAAAATCAGCCGATTTCATAAAGAGGCGTGGATTAAAGAAGTGAAAGGAGAATGAGAGGCTTAAATACAAACTTGGGAAGGTTATTGTATCCCCTCGTGAGAATAAAACAAAATATTTTCCGGAAAGTTCGTGCCGAGTTTGAAGGAAAATTGAAACGTAGCACATTTAAATTTTTGTGTAAATTTATTAAATTATGTAGGTATCATTCTGTGCTATTCTTTCTCCATTGTTCAGGCATCGTGAAAATTCCGTCCTTCCAGAACCTCTCCGGTTTTTCGACTAAATACTTGCAACGCCGAGGTTGTTACATCCCTTTCACTCTACTCCTAACTCTCTCGTTTTCTTCATTTTTTACATATATTATGAAACCCTCAGAAATATTTCTTATTTCTTTTTGCCTCTTTGTCTTCTTGAGACAGATGTCTTCCCAGATATCCCTTTGTTCTCTCAGCCTCCCCCATATGGCAACCATCCCTACCTATAACTTTATTGCCTTCTTTGTTCTCTTCCATCTTGCAGCCCATCTTACAGATGTTTCCTCCAGACATCTCGTCGCCTCCTGTATGACTGACGTCACAAGAGGGGAAATGAGTTTACATGGAATGGAAACATATAGACAGAGTGGGCCGAGCGGTGCTCAGGAAGGTGGGTGATAATACACTTCGATGAAGGCGGGCAGACAGCCATACACCCGCCACCTTCTACTGCCCATTGCTGAAGAATGAAAAAAGGCATTCGTCTCCATCCCCAAGGAGCTGATAAGCGCTATGCACGTAGCTCGAGGATTCTGTTGCGCCTGAAAAGATGAGCGTTCTTCTAGATCCTCGGGATTCGTGTAGTGAACGGCATTGTGGGATAGTAGAGGCCTACAAATCACAAAGATAGAAAATCCGAAGGACTCTGGTCGCGTCTGAGAACGTTCCTCCAATCCACGGGTCAGCATCATCGAGGGAATCCGCTGCAAAGGTGAGACAGAAATTCCACCCAACCTAACTGCGTCCAGCAGGAGTGCTCTTCGAGTAAACAAGAGTAGAGACTGAACTTCGGGACTCAAATCCTTATCTTTGCCTTCGAGAACTGTAATGAACTAAGCAAACTCATGTGATAGTGATAGTGCATATGAATATTGATACATTAAGTGACTTTCGTTTAGTTTCGGATATCCATGTATGTAAACCTTATGTCTAATCTTTGTATCATCAGCTTAGTTTGAGAACCCCGGGGTAAGGTGTACATCTTATGTATTTATCTCTTGCATTATCTTTTCTCTCTGTACTCATTCTCTTGTAAATATATATATATAATCCTTTATTAAATCCTTTATATTTATTTTCTGAATTAGTTGATATGCCTCTTTCTATTTACATTTATTCACTCGATTGACTTTAGTTTTACTGATCGACAGTGAGGGGGAAGTTAGCGCTGAGATTTAGACGCCTCAGGCAAGGCCGTGGTTGCACCTGGCGAATCTGAAGGGGGCCTCTCTGTTTACAAACAAACCCCTCCCTACTCGCATCACAGGCGAGCACCGTTGCCCCTTATTTAATCCTTTCCTTGATTTCTAAAGTTAATTTCTAAAGTTAAAAAGGGCCTAGCACTAGATCTTAATTATTTAGATAAAAGGATTCCACTGCGCAAAACTCCCTATCATAACCCTTCTCTCACATGTACGCCCGAAACCACGGCAAGGCGTTACAAACTTTTCTATGTGATTTTTCTATATCTAAAAAGAGTTGAATTTTTTTTCGTTAATGGAAGTTTGTAATAATCGGAATAGATGGAGATCTGAGGGTGCGAGTCTGGTGAATATGGTGGTTAGGGTAGAATATCCCAATCGAGCTCAACAACTTTTGTCGAGTTGTCAAAGACATAGGAAGCCGCGCATGTCCTGATGAAACACGATGCCCTTCCGATTCGCTAATTGTGAACGTTTCTGTTCAATTGTTATCTTTAATACGTCTAATTGGAAGCAATACTTTTCTGAATTTATCTTCTCGTTTGGTAAAATCTCATAATGCAGGATTCCTTTCCAATCCCAACAGACACAGAACATGACCTTCTTAGGATGAAGATCGGCTTTTGAGATTGCTAAAGGTGGTTCCTTCCACTTTCCCCAAGACCTTTTTCGCTTAACATTATTATAAAAGATCTATTTTTCATCCTCCATCACTACTTGCTTCGTACAGGTATCTCCTGGTTGCGTTTGTAGAGCGAGTCACAAATGGAAATGCGATCCATGAGGTGTTTCTCCATTAAATCGTGGCAAACCCATACATCAAAAACGTGACAGACGGGCAACATAAAGGGAAAAAAAATTAAAATTAAAAACAAATTATGAGCTAAAGAGTCTGAAAGTCTCATGGTAGGATAAAAAACGAAAAATAAGCAAAACGTTCCATAACATTGTATTTTCTATAATGTCATGCCTTGCAGATTTTATTTATTAGCATGGTAATACCATACATTGCACAGCAAGAATCTCTGAACAATTTCTCTTTGGAGTAGGTACTCTTCCATAAACCTACACATCTCGCCAAACGAGTAGGTCAGAATGTGTCAGTTGACAACTTTAGAGCACTCCATACTGCACTGTATAATGGTTTGTATCGCTAACAGAGAACGATTTACTACATATTAACATAAGCCGTACTGGTGTGGCCGTGTGGAGTAGACGGCGGTCTGCCGTTGCAGCCAATGTGCCGGTACCCGGGTTCGAATTCCGGTCGTGGCATGGATGTTTCTTTCTCCTTCTGTTTCTCTTTCTGTCCGTTCCAGCGGGTATCACTTGGTGCTGCCTCCCTTGGCGTACCCTGGGCAAGCGATTCGTCGGTTAAAGGCATCATATCTCGCCTCTTGTTGTGGCCTAAAGAAAGCTAATCAAGCTATGAGCCCGGGCATTTGTCAAAAAAAAAACCAAACATATTAACATAATATATACATGTAGCACACTATGTAACTGTTAAGATAACGGTTACGATGACCATTGTGTTGCCACTGCTATGCCATAAACAATTTTTTTGCAATAAAAACGTATTCTTTTTTATCTTTATATATTTATTGAGTGTATGAAGCTTTATAGTGATAGAATACTTTAATATAGGATGCGTCTTCATGAATTTTTTGCAACAGAGTGTCTATGAGAGTAATTTTATTTTCTCATCGAGCTGAAATCGAGTTACGCAAAAAGTCTGACAAGAATGTAAACTCTACTTTTTCCGAATGGTATCCATAATTTTTTTCTGTTTCTTTTTTTCTTAAAGTTTTGAAAAGCAAGAAAAAAAGAAAATTGTGATATGTACTGAATGCATGCAATGGGAATCTTTTATTTCGTAATTGAATCCGATTTACTTACAGCAGACACTGAAATCGATTAAATTTAATCTTATCAAAGAATATGCAAATTAATGGATTATTAAAAGAATTAATACTCATTCTGAAATATCATTGTTTTGTTTCTTTTGATGTTTTATGGGTGTTTTTCAAGTTATTAGAAAAGAACAAACATATCCTCCCCCACCCACACACACACACACACTTATGCTTACAGAGACTGATGATTTGTTCTACTTCAATTTCCTAGGAAATTAAGCTAAACGATACTACGAGATGTTCCTATTCATATGTTTACAAATTTGATTATTCAGTAGGACAGATGGGAGTCTGAAGAATAAAGATGGTGAACTTGTAAAATAATAAATTATTTCTCCTATAAAAAAATCTTCAATGCGAATAGATATATATTTATTTTTAGAGAACATATACTAAGCCATCCCCCATGTACAGATTGATCGATATACATGCTTGAAGAAGAGATATGCAGAGATAGATATTAGATGAAGAAGAGTTTGGTTGATATAGATGATTTATAAAGATCAAAGCTGGTATACAATATTCTTGGTGACAAATTGATTGTGACTGTTCTTTCGAGTGAAGATAACCAAATTCTGATGACTTGTGACTCTAGACATTGCAACATACAGTTGTCCGTGAGTGAAGACATTGTTCTCCAAATAGATGGCAACTTTATTTAGTCTGTCCTTCATCTTTATTGAAAGACATATCGCAAAAGAAGGTCTGATCGGAAATTGCCGCCTTGTGAATTTGAAAAGAAGTAGATTATCGACATCCTATGGATGAAAACAAAGTCACAACAACATTATTGAAGATCCAATCTTCAATGACAAACGATGTGGAGGAATACCACTGAGATTCAAAGAGTTCAGATACTCAGGCAGATAGAGATGTTCGTGTTGTGACTTATCATTATGTTTGGCTTCATTCTTTCGATCCATATCTGGATCTGGTCTGTTGTGATCTTTTCAATCGTTTCCTCTCAACATCTTTCACTCTTCTTTCTTCTGTCTTCCTCTTTCTCTCGTTGTCCATTTCGATACTATTTGATGAATTAGCAGACATTATCGAAAATAAAACAACGGTAAGTATGAGATAATCACAGAAGAATCGATTCCAATGAAAACGGTTATGATTTGTTGAGTAGTTGAGCAAAAAGTGATATTTTTATTTCTTTTTGAATGAACTCATTATTTGATAGCGCGTGCTATTATTTTATATTTATGATTATTATTTGATAGCGCGTGACTGAGAGAACACAGCATTTTGAAGTTCAACAATCCTCATTTTCAATTTCTCGACTTCCTGGAAACAATGAAAAATGAAAAAACGTTTTCCATTGTTGCACTAATATTGTGAATATTGGAAATCACAACAATTGCGCCGGACAAATAGACATACAGATAAATTAAAGATTTTAATAATATAGATTATGGAATACATAATCTTAACATATTAGTCAAAATTTGTATGTTTTTAATACAATTTTACACGTTGACTGATCTGGACAAAATTTTACAACTCTGCGGAAATTATAGGATACCTTGAAACCTCGACACACCACACCCTCATTCTGAAAAGGGGTGAAATCCCTGAAACAACGCTCCATACCGAGGCCAACGAGAAACGACAGGCCAAGGCACTGAGAAATCACGTGACCAAGCGGGTCCTTCCTCCTAGGAGCTGGGTTAAGCACTTGTATAACGGTCTTGCTAAAGTCTGTTAAAATAAGTTTTTTTTAACGTTCAAGCAATCTATTTCATCAACCCTGGAATATATTGGATTTGCTGAACATATATAAGACAAGTAGGCAGCAATTTATATACGGTTAGTTAGTTTTGAGTGATACTTTCGTTGTGTAGAAATTCGTTAGGCCTAATCCAATTCGCTGCTTTATGGTTCAAACGGAGACTGCACAAAGCAGAAGATAGAAAGCCTACGATTAATTCAAAAGAAAACCACATTGCAGGTTATTCATTCGAGTGTTTATTGAAGCAAGCAAGCGGGAAAATTAAGAGAAGTCGGAAAGTTAACAAGCGAAAGTGTGTGAAATAATTGTCATAAGAAGTCAACATAGTCAAATCATTTCAAGAATTGTGGATACATTACTAAAAGTTACAAGTGGATAATCTACGAAATAACAACGAACATTTATCGGGTGAATATCACCGACAGTAGCAAGTGAATAATTCTGAAGAAGCTGAGATTACAACTTTATCTTAAAGTGAAGATAATAAGACATCGGCGAGATAGTGCAAAATAGTTAGTGCTTTAAATTACAGAAGAACCAAGTGTGTTACTTCGATAGTGATTAAATCTATAAGTTTATTATTTGATTGATCTTCAAGTAGAAGATTTAGTGTGGTAATTTTGAAAGAGTGCGAAATTAGCAAACGTATTTTAGTGAGTGAATTTATTAATTTATTAAGCATGACAGAACATCATGTGATTTACTTTGTGTGAACTTCCATAATAACTGTGTTAGTGATCCTTCAACGATAAGACTCCTTAAGCAACTTTAGCAATGCCCAGCATACAGGGTGTTTCAAAAATACACGGCATAATTTCAGGTATGTATTTCCCACATGTAGACAAT
>JAFIDM010000006.1:51202940-51225414 GCA_023159025.1 Thereuonema tuberculata
TGTAGTAGTAAACACAGTCAGCCTATTAATGATCTTCTAGGTGATGTTAGGTTAGTTGCATTATCATTGTAGTAGGAAATACAGTCAGCCTATTAATGGTCTTTTAGGTGATGTGAGGTTAATTGCATTATCATTGTAGTTGTAAACACAGTCAGCCTATTAATGATCTTTTAGGTAATGTGAGGTTAGTATCATTATCATTGTAGTAGTAAACACAGTCAGCCTATTAATGATCTTTTAGGTGATGTGAGGTTAGTTGCATTATCATTGTAGTAGTAAACACAGTCAGCCTATTAATGATCTTTTAGGTGATGTGAGGTTAGTTGCATTATCATTATAGTAGTAAACACAGTCAGCCTATTAATGGTCTTTTATGTGATGTGAGGTTAGTACCATTATCATTAGATGTTAGAAAACATGGAAGAAATGAAAAAAAATCAGAAGATTCAAGGGTCTTCAAGAAAAGACAAAAAAGAAGACTGGAGCAAAATGGATGGAAGAAAGAAGGAAACAAACATTGAGAAAGAATATAGAGTACTGGAAGAGAAGAAAGAAGGGTTACTGTCAAAAAGGTCCTTTTCAGGACCAAAAATTTATATGAAAGAGAAACCATTTTGATGATTATTTAAATAAAGAAAAAAAATTTCTAGGTATGGAAGACATCATCAAGAAATTTGTGATTATTGTTGTGTCACTGTTATTAAGAAGATATGGTAAGTACATAGATTATATTTCCTCATTTATTTTCATGAATTATTTGATATTAACATAACAAAAATAAAACGTTCTCGTGCATACTGAAAAAGAATTCTCTTAATAACTAGACCTGTACTGGAATCACATTCAATTGTAAAGGAGAAAGGTAAGTTACTGTTAAGAAATCTCAGTATTTTATAATCATTTTATAAGTCAAAAATTAACTAAATTGCTATATATATTGCTATATATATTGATTTCCGTATGCATATAAAATATAATTTTTGAAAAGTAGATTTCGTGTAATTGCTGTTCAGTGATTTAAAATTAGACGAAAAATAATACTAAAT
This sequence comes from Thereuonema tuberculata, assembly GCA_023159025.1. NCBI lineage: Eukaryota > Metazoa > Arthropoda > Chilopoda > Scutigeromorpha > Scutigeridae > Thereuonema > Thereuonema tuberculata. The sequence goes on from JAFIDM010000006.1 coordinate 51,203,987, forward strand.
AAATAACAGTAATTTGAATAAATATTTTACGTAGTTCACTATGTTACTGTGTTTCGTTGAAATCATTACTAAAATGATGCTTCCAAAATCAACATGCTATTATTATTATTATTATTATTACTATTTTTTATAAAGATATTGTTATATCTATGAACATCATGCTCTTAACAAAATGATTAATATTGTTTCATATCCATAGCAAGAAAAGTAATGCAATTTACTGGACTCAATTATGTTTCTTATACAACATACTTAATTTTTTTTTTTTTGGAAATTCACTGAAAAAGTTTAGAACTATAACTTAACAATTTTAAACTGAAATTCTCAACATATATTATATGAATATACACATAAGGTGCATCTGTGTATAATAATTTGTTAGTGAATATGAGCAGGATAAATTTAGCAGTAAATTATCTTTTCTATATTTTAATAATATAAATATTTTAAATAATTTTTTTTTAAATAATAAAATTTACGTTTTTAAAATCTATTTAACAAAAATAACTAAGTAATTACTAAAATAAAATGAATCGTTTGGCCTTTTCAAGTTTTATTAAATAAAAATAATAATAAGTATTAACTCTAAATATTTACTAGATAAGTAAAATTTATGAAAATCAATTGAAAACTATTTTAGTCTAAGTTTCATATTTTTAATTAGCTTAATCAAAAAGACACAGTGTGTTTAGTGTGACAGTCTGAAGGTTCAAGGCAATGAAATTCCTTCGGACCCGATTGGTCACGAGACTCAAAAAAATGACGTCAGCACCTCGGCCTGTCGTTTCTCTTTGGCCTCGCTCCATACGCACCTGGTGACGACAACGGCAGCTATACAAATGATGTTGTACAGCAATTGGAACAATTAATTGCGCCACATAGCAACCTGGTGTAGCAACCTGGTGTCGACAATTGGAGCTAAACTACTGTTGTGCATAATAGCGTCACATAGCAAACTGGTGGCAACAACTAGAACTAAAATATTTCTGTGGCAAATATTGTTGAACAATACTTCTACGGGATTTTGGCGTTGTACAATAAGAATATAACGTGTTTGCTTATCAACTGGGGATTGTTTGATGTGATAGGGTTGTGAAGAAAGGGAGAAATAGGTGAGAAGTCTTACATTCTCTGATCTCGATATTAATTTAACATTACTTTGTACCCATCACTGATTTTTGTACGAACTGGGAAAGTTTTGAAATGATCTCACAATTTCTTTCTAATCCATATCAGGATATCTCTTTTTTTTACTATCCTGCTGAAAATATTAACTACCTTGGAATATTGGCTATCCCCTAGTTAAACTTTTACAAGGGGGTGAAATCTCTGAAATTGGATCACATACTAATTGTACAAATGGTTTACTGTAGTTCAATTATGATGATTTTAGAATGTTTTTACACATCGACTTTCAGATCTGCTAACTAGCCAATTGAAGTTTAAGTTCGGTGTACATTGAATTAGACAACGAATGAATGATGGGACAATAATAGAAATTAAAAAAGAAAATAACGATGTAACCAAAATACTTGATAAGAAACTGAAAAATAGTTAATTTCGAGACATGAAAAACGAATTTAGAAAATTTATCTAGAAAATATAAAACATTGCTTATTTATCGTCTACCTTGAACTATAGACCCATGTACAGAGTGTTTAAAAAAAAGCTCACAAACTTCACAACAGTTAGTATTGACCGAATTAAAAAAAAATAGAATGAATATAGGTCCCAAAACAAATGAGATACGGTCAGTGTCATTACAGAAAGGGCGCTATGTGGTTCTCATTCATTACCACATAACCTTAGCCTTCAATCTCAAAGAATCACGCAGTACTTGCTCCAAAGGAAGTTGGTTGTGAACTGCAAATCTTCAACACACTTTTAGAATTCTAATGTGGCAGAGTGATCTCGTGGCCTAAGAGCCGCACTCACTGAGCATTATAAGGATACAGTGACTGCTCTTGTCGAATTGAGTGCAGAAGAGTTCATAGAAGAATTGATGATTTCGGCTGCTCATATTCTTCTACACTTGTTTCAGGATATTCTTCCACTCTTCTCAATATCCGTTCTTCCATATTTGGCACACGAACTCAGTGAGGTCTGATGAGAGCTGCTGTTTGTGGTGTCAGTTATCCTGCTTCTACAAATAGCTATTCCAGTTGGAATAGCTTGCTGAATATCCTGCATGGTATCCGGGTGCTAAATATTTTTTAGCGTAGAGAACGGAGCCTGTCCGCTGCTTCCATCGGTTAAATGGTAGTAGGAAATAATGGCTTATCAGTTCCCGTGGAGTAATAGGCTTCCTGTAGATTGTTTAATGTTTAATTTGCACAGAACAACACACTCCATTCTGTTTACAAAAATTCATACTGATATCTACAACCTCAGTACCTGGTAACAAATTATTAGGGTATAAATGACTGCAAGCCTTTATATCCTCATTTGAATAAAACACTGCAGAGGTACTACGACAGATAAGTAGGTGGCAATGGTAAGACAGATGAAATCTTTACACAACCAATACTAAAATGACAAAAATCTCGAATATATTATTTGTAGGATCTATATTTATTATACTTTTTTTTGTTTTGATTAATATTCTCTGTTTTCAAAATATGTGACCTTTTTTTCTAGATACGCTATAGTGTAGTCTCTAAGCCCTCAAAAAGGAGCCCGAAATCTTTCTGTGAACATCTAAAGCTTTTTTTTAAATTTTGATATGATGCTTTCGTTTGCTAAGCCCTGGGAAAATTTCTCGATCGGCACTGATATATTTTTATATAAATATAAATATGATAAATAGCTGTAACTATACTGAAATTGATTTATTTTTTCACTTTTTTTAATGCTCAGCTTCTAAAAGAAAAATTTCTTCGAGCAGCATCTTTTGGAATGTAGTAACAAAGAATGTCAAAGCTTATTTCCACCAACTACTTCCAGCTTGAATATTTCTCTTTTGATTTGACTTTTGATACTTTTGTTCTAAAGATAGAAGCTTACCAATATTTCTAGTTTCATTTTTAAAAGAAATCTCTATATTTTTTTGTGGATGATTGATTAAACTTTAATTATGGGAATTAAATTTTTATTTATTATTTAACTTGAAATAAGATGTTCAGTCATAAATCCACAATTTTGATTCGAAGTGACATCTGACGATATCTTTATTAATTTTTATCATTTTCAGTAAAATAAAACAAAGAAGGCACATAACCAAACAAAACAAAAATTCAGTGAGCGATTTTTTTTATTTTTGTGCTGAGAATCGGAGACAGTACTGTTTTGAGCTTAATTGATCTCTGATCAGTCCAATCCTCCTAGCATACTTTGTTTTGATTTTGTTTTGATGTTTTTTAATCCAGGGGTCATTGATTTGTGTGTTTGTTTGTTTTGTATATTGTCCCATTTCACTGAGCTAGGTATGCTGGGCGGATTGGACTAATGAGAGGTCAATTAACCTCGAGACAGTACTTTCTCCGATTCCCAGCACAAATATAAAAAAATAGCTCACGTATAATCTTATGTCTACTTTTTATCATTTACTTCAGGAAAACTGCTGTTGTGCTATTGTAGGTTCTTGCTTCTTAAATTCTCAAATGGACCCTGTGTTAAACAAATATGAATTTTAGTGTTTTCTTCCTTTGATAACAATATTATCCTTGATTTGTAATACAATTTATGGGTATTATTGGATATTGATTAGTATTTCTAATTTTTTAGGTTTTTTTCCCAATTGAAGGAGAAAGCATTTTTTATCCAGATAGAATGGATGGTTTTGCTCTTCCTAATATGTTTATGCAGGCCAGTCTTGATTTAATAGAGGTACATACATTTTAAATTTTGTTGAAATTATTCTTAAATGTGAAAGAATGGTACTAAAAATGACCAAAAGCAATCAGGTTTCTGTCTGCATTAAAAATTGTGTTTTTAATCAGATTCATTTAACGTTTTTGGCTTGGCTTCTAAAAAAAAAATAAAAAAACAAACAAATTCAAACAAACAAAAATTGCCTTTAGAATAGAGAAAAATAGTTGGTTTAAACCTGAAACAAAGACAAGAAACAAAGGTGGAATCTAATTTTCAGAGAGCTTGATGGATCTTCTGTTTTCCCGAAAATCCGTTTTTAACTTCTACTTCCGTGGGTGGAACAAGGCTCCTTCAGCCTCAATTCAACCATCCCTACCATTTCAGTTTCTGACTCATTTTAGAAAGAATTGTTTACATATTTCAAGTTTACATATTTCATATTAGGAATTTAATTTAAATTGTAGATTATCTTTCATATTCAGGGAAAGTAAATAAATATGAAAATAATTAAATAAGTTAAAAATTAATTTTCTGTTAGAAAAATACATCATTGAATTTTAAATGCAATACAATTGAGCTTTAATTTTAAAATTAAAGGGAGTCTGCGAACTATATTGTCAGAAGGATTTCTTGGAGTTATGTTTAAAAAGAGTATTTTACGTGATAAATAAATCAATTTCATTTAGAATTTTCTTTTTTTTTATTTATGTAGTACTTCCTAACTTATTTCCAATCAGTTCCAATTGTGATTCTCTCTCAAGCTAAAAGAAAAAAAATAAGTTATTAAAACCGTACTCATCAGATCAATGATAGAAAAAGACATTATAAATCCAGCTGAAAGAGATAATTACTGTTTTTTTTACAGTTGAAAGTTCAAAATCAAACATGTACTGTATATTACTTACAGATTTTCCTACACTTTGTAATCATGTTACACTTTGTATTCATGAAATGGAATGCTGCTGTTAACTGGTTGGCTGTTTCAAACTACACTAGAGGAGCACCCCTCAGGAAGTGAATGGGAAGCACTGTATTTGCATGTGGTACTGGTAGAGGCTTAAATGTGATGATCAAAAGAAGCAGTGCTATAGAAGAACTAGGAAAATAATACAATCCAAGCCCCTATCAGCAGTTGCTGCCGCATGAGTGATCGGCTTTTCCAGTAGCGTACTGGGCAGTAAAGTGGTGATGAACATTGTAAAAATGCCAAGATAGCAGAGGCGAGGACAGTTTGTGCAGTTAAGGGTGTTTGGGCGAGATCATATTGTGGATCTGCGGGAGCCTGGTGGTCGTTCCAGAGAATTGGTCACCACGTTGGTCGTGAAGTGTTCGCTGTGCATCAGTATTGGCGCCGGTTGAATGTGTAGATGCTCGTAAACCTGGTTACGGACGGCAGCGGCATACGAATGCATACCAGAACCATCACATCAAGGAGCGGCTATCGCAGTTTCCACAACAACCGCAGCACAGATTAGGACTAGTATCGCGCCCTGGGCTGTCAGCTAGAACCATCTGCAATCATTTACTGGAAGTTGGGCTTCGATCACGTATGCCGCTCTCTAGACTTTCCTTCATGCCTTGCCACCATGCTGGTCACCTTTAAAGATGCACTTGGAAAAAAGAATGGCGCCGGTTGTGTTTAGTGATGAGAGCAAGTTATGCCTCGGTGCTAGTGATGGTGGCATCGACCCAGGTGAGTGTTACCTGCCACAGTATATACTGCAGCAAAACACAAGTATAGTTGTGTTTAGTATTTCCTACAGTATAGTTCAAAAGGCTTCGCTGCTATGAACTGCTTGATTGCCTAAAACTGCTGAGGTGCTCTGAATAATTTGACTGTTCAAAACTAGTTAGCTGTTTTTAATTATAAGATTGTTTGAAATTTCTTAGCTGGTGTAAGAAATTCTTATTTAAAACTTCTCAGGCTATCTGAACTGCTTTGTTGTTTGGACCTGCTTAGCCTGTTTCATAAGTTTCCAGTACTGATGACTGTTCTTGTACTCATTAAACCAATAGCTTTCTATGTTTCCGATTCTCCTGTTACTTGATATACATCTGAAACAGATAAATATAATTATTTCAGATAAATCCATTATGCAACTCTTACAAAATTGGAGAAATAGCAAACTTAAGATAAATCATATCTAAATTCAAGATATTCATGATAAAATTACGATGCATCTGGTCTTTTCTAGCTCCATACAGCGAATTTGATATTCCGTTAACCACAAATTACCTTTCTAATGAGGTTAACTAAATGATATATTCATGACAAATTCATTCTTGTTTCATTCTCTGAAGCCCTTCAATATCGCCATGAAGAGATAATTTGCTTCTTTTTTAAGACAATCGAAGGAGAGAAATCATTTCTCTTACGCTATTGGTAACTTAAATGTTTTTAGGCTTAGCCCTTAATCATTCTGTTTTTTTTACAGGATTCATGAAAATTAGGTTTCGTCTTTCATTTCAACAAAATTGAAGAAAACTATTTATATTTGCAAAAGCTAAATTTCTCATCTTATTTGAATTTAAAAATAATTTGACAATACTTTTCTAGATAATTTCAGTAGAAAACATCACCTGCATTAGTAAAAAACATCAGTAAAAAATATCACCTGCATGGGTTTCTAATAGGGTCAATTGCTCTTTTGTAAAAAGTAGTTTTCAGAAGTTTTAAATATTTCATTTTTCCATCAGTTATTTCTATTAAATATGATTAACCTTCAATAAATCAGAATTGACATCTAATCAGTTTGAAGGATGTCATAGTATAGCTTTTACTGAATTTTTAAATGATATTTCCTTAAAACCTATCAATATAGATTCGTCTTGTAGAAGCTTCACTTTTGTGAATGACTACATAATAGAACAATGTTAGCGTGAACCACAAATTTTGAGCTATCAATTTTCCAGTATTTAACAGCATTTTTTGTTCAAAAAACTGAAACAAAGAGACCAAATCAATATTTCAAAAAATAACCATAGTTTATGATGGTCATATACTAAACTTTACAATTCAAATTATACATTCAATTGAGGTTGCATTCTTCTCAATCTGCCAAATTTCAAGTAAAATTACATGATTTATTATCTAGAACAGCGATTCCCAAAGTGTGGTTCACAAGGTGATTTTGGATGGGTTGCATTAAATAAAAAAAATAGAAAATAAGCCCATTCTTTACATACATCTCATTATGTATCTGATTAATAAATTTATATATTAATAAAGTGTATCCAATAAAACATTTAAAAGTAGTATAGTGATATTGTTTACTCAATTCTTCCTTTTCAAATATGCATTACAACCGAGTGGGTCGCAAAAATTACCGTTATCAAAAGTGGGTAACGGCCTATAAAAGTTTGAAAAGCCCTGCTCTTGATTAGATTTTTCTAATGGAGCCACCTCAATAATTCCATTCCAGCAATTCTTTTTTAACCTGCATATTACTCTTTCAGATTATACTTTTTTTTATTTTAGCAACTAAATTATTAGTAGATAGTAGATTAGCATAGGATTATGATAGGATGCTTAGGTTTCCAATTCACTGTCACAGGCAACTATCAAGCCAGTGATACTAGAACTTCCATTTTAAATACTCATTTTTGCAAAGCTTAAGGCACTTCTATCTTATTGAAAGTCATTAAAATTTTCATAACGATGGCTGGTAATGTTCTAGCTGATGATCACGATTTTGTAGTTGTATTTAAGTCCAGCCATTTTGGAACCATTTAAAATTTATTTGATATTTGACAAGAAAACGAGAACATCTGAAGATCTGTATTTTTTTCTATTGTCACGAAAAAATGGAATATTAACTAATATTTCTCAAATGAACAATTGGTAAATAAAAAACAAACAAACCACGCTCTGCTACCACTTTTGTCCCGAGAAAATGAAATAGGAACTATCATTTCTCCAATGACAATCAACTTATATAATTAGCTAATTTCGTCTGTCTGTCTGTCTGTAACTTGATATAATTACGCTATTAAGATAGATCCAAGGTACTCAATGGTACCATTGAATCAAGGGTACTCAAATTGGATGAAATATTAGTTCATTTTGTCCTTCCTTGTTGTTTCCTTGAAATTTTAGCTGAAATTCTAACAAAACATACGTTCAAAATCAAGTAATTTTGTTACCACTGCATTGATTTTAATGAAATTTGGCATACTTACTCAGTTTTTTATGCTGATTTTGAAACTCAAAACCATTTTTGCCGTAGAAGCTTCGTTCACAAGTTAGCGCAGTATTTAGATTATACAAAGGTGAGTTATAAATGCTTTTCGGCATCATGAGTCAAAAATAATAATTATTCTTTAGATAAATTAAACTTCAGATATGGTTGGTATTTCATCTTTCTTTGTGGGTGGAAAATGATCCTTTAGATTAAACTCTCAGAACCTATATTACAGGTGTACAGGTAAGAAGTACACCTAAATAGATCTGATAAACATTAAAAAAAAATTTCAAATATATATATCGAATCAAATATATATATATATATAAATTGGCTAAGTTCGTCTGTCTGTAACTCGATATAATTAAGCTATTAAGATATATCCAACGATTCTCAATGGTACCATTGAATCAAAAGTACTCAAATGAATGAAAATATTAGTTCATTGTATTATTCCATATTGTTTTTATGAAATTTTATTCTTGGGAACTGACCTTTCTAACAAAACATACGTTCAAAACCAAATAATTTTGTTATCACTGCATCTATTTTAATTAAATTTGGCATACTTACTCAGTTATTTACACTGATTTCGAAACTCAAAACCATTTTTGCTGTAGAAGCTTCGTTCACAAGTTAGCACAGTATTTAAATTATATTTACTTTATATTTGATAGTTGATAATGAAATGATTTTTCAGATTTTTTTATGCCTGTCTTTCGACAGGCTTTGCTGCTAGTTGTAAATAAAAAAAGATACCACGCTCTGCTACCAGTTTTTTCATGAGAAAATGGAATATTAACTATTATTTCTCGAATGAACAATTGGTAAATAAAAAACAAACAAACCACACTCTGTTAGCATTTTTGTCACGAGAAAATAGAATACTAACTATCATTTCTCGAATAAACAATTGGTAAATAAAAAAAAGAAACTATGCTCTGCTACCAGTTTTGTCATTAGAAAATTGAATATTAACTATCATTTCTTGAATGAACAATTGTTAACCAAAAAATTTAATACCATGCTGTGCTACCATTTTTGTCATAAGAAAATGAAATATGAACTATCATTTTTCGAATGGAGAATTGATAAATAAAAAAAACAAAGCAGCTCTGCTACCAATTTGTCAGAGGACAAATAAAAAAGAAGGGATAATAATAAATAGGATAAGAAAAGAATGATAAAAAACAAAGTAAAAGAAAGTTCACACGGAAAGATAGGAAAAGATTAGATAATATTTAATGATTCTCAAAACAAAAATTAAGATCCATACAACTTCAGAATGACTAAAGCTCTTTGTTTACTTTTCACTAAGACAAAAACACCAGATAAAATTAAGATTTAAATTTCCCTTTAAAGAGAATATACAAAGTTATTAATTTAAAAAATTATTTCTCTAGTTAAAATTACTGAAGTTCTTTTCTGCAGTTCATTCATAAAGTCTCTCTCATGGAGAAGGGCAAGGGGGGGGGGGTGTTTAATCATTGTTTACTAGCAAAACAACGTAAAGGTCTCTTACTTAGTCTTGTTGCTGCCTTATAGGATAACTTGGGATCCCAAGTCTTCGAAGTACTAAAATGGTGTTATTCATTGAACAAAATACACAAACTCCAACGATGATTGAGCTCTCCTCCGAAACGATATACTCACATATTTGCATGAATACGGTTTTGTTGTGTGATAATGTTTTAGCTAAGATGAGACCTTTCCACCAAAGATTGGCACATCTGATGAGGTCCTGGGAATGTTTTCTTCCAGGCACAGACGTTTGATATCGGGGACTCACTGCCATTAACCGTACTTCTGATGAGGCCCTGGGAATGTATTCCCTAGGCACAAAAGATAGTTGTTGTTCGGGCATTTGCTTCCCAAAGTTCGGAGTCCCACCCAAAGAAACACTGTGGTAAAAGCATTTCAACATGCCGGTTTTGGAATCACGGAAAAGAACACTAGAATCACATGGTTCTCCTTTAAAATCTTTTGCTCACCCCTATAAAAACGATGCCAAAAGAAGCACGGTTGGGATTGTTGGGAGTAAACACTAAGTTCCGGTTAATCCGTGTAGACCTTGGAAACCGTCGCAACATAAGGTTGGTGGTAAAGTCACGACGACCAACCTTCACAAACTTATTAAAATTCTTATTTTCAAAATCGAAGCTAAAAATAAAATATAAACTAAATATGAGACTACATTTTAACTGTTAAGAAAGCTCAACGACTTCGACATCTATTATGTCTTAAAATCCAAATATGGTGATAAATGAAGTTGATGGCAAAACTATGTGACAAACAACGAACCACTAAAAATAATAGATACCAAGTTATGGAAAGGCACTTAAAGAAACAATATAAAAGATAATGGGAATGCAAAATGAAAGAAAGAAATAAAGAGATGGGAAAAGCCAAAAATAAAATAAATAAACAGGTCAAAATAAACCATGATACGATATTTGCCTCACTTATAAATATTTGGCAACTGAGTTATTTCTTAGGCAGTCCTATATAATTATAAGGAAAAAATATGATTAACATCAAATTGTGATGAGATAATTAATTTAGAAATTTTGAGGATTTTTATTCAAAGCATACTGGATATTTCACTATTATAATAACGAAATGCTTTGGGATTGTTATCTAACATTATTAGTGGATAACAAAGTACTTTGCAATTAGGTGCACTTTTATTGCTGATGATGAGGGTCTTGAGGTTGTCTTACAATTTTAGATTATTTTAAATTTACTGCAGATTCGATTTTAGTAATTGGATTCAATACTCTATACTTATTATTCTACGTATAAAAATGTATTCTCTACTGACGTTATTCTCTAACAAACAAAATTTGAGGCTGTTTCTATTAAGAATTGGCTTTATCTGTTTTGCGATTTTTTTCTTTTTTATTTATTTCAGCATCTATTGTGAATCTCTGAATTATTTTGCTTGCGATTTTGGTTTCTTTCGGTTTTTTTTTAATATCCTGCATAATAATGTCAGCAACAGTAAGATATCAAGTAATGCTGTTAATAATGGAAGAATTTATGATTTGAAAATTAATTGTGTCTTCAATAATTATAGGCAGTTAATGTATTTTTATTGTAATTGTGTTACGTCTGCATGAGAAAGAATTTCAGATCAGAAGAATTCAAAAAGAAATTGAATGTATGAGAAATTAAGGATCTTTACAAAGAGTATGAGACAGTATCGGTTTTACATCCTTAAAGAAGAAAAAGAAAAACAACATAAGGTAGTGAATATTAAAGATAGTCTAATTAGTTTGGCTAGAAAAGATTAGGGAACATCAAACAAAGATGAGGATAAACCTATAAAATTGGAATTTTTTAAAATAAATTCGGAAAAAGAAAGAGCAAGCTGGAAAGCTGAAAAAGCTGGAAAGCTGGAAACTTGAAAATTCTTCGAAATTAGAAAAGCCATAGATCGTTTTATGGAAAAGTTATTTTCTTTGGGTCTGAAGGATATTTATTTGTAAGTGTTTCCTTTTGTTGAAAAAGAACAATCTTTAAGATAATTATAGAGATAAATCATCTCTATAATTTAAATCATCAATTGTAATATAAATCTAAAATGACAAATCATCTCTAGGAGATGAAATTTCATCAAATTAAGTCCCTTTTATTTATCTTTTGTAATGAATCAAAATTTCATTCAGTTTTCCCCTACCGTTTTGATATTACTGGAAGTATCCATTGTTTTTCTCTTTAGTTACGATATTATTGTTATCTTAGGTATGTTTTTTTTGGCGCTTTAACTTATCCTCTCGCTTCCATTCCTTAATTATAATATTTCTGCAATATATCTCTATTTTCGCTGTGATTATTTTCTAATTCTATATCTTTCCATATCTAATTCTACAAAGATATATTATATATCTTTGTATACAGGAACTAGAGCTAGTCCCGGTATTCATGAGATTGCTTACTTTTGGCCCCCGCGAAATCGGTACCCAAGAAACTTTTGTGTTCTATTTTAACTACTTCCGGAGTGGCTTAAGAAAGCTCCTCGGACAGTGCACAAAGGCAATCAGGCCATGAAGCCTATTGTTTCCCTGTTAAAAGCTTTCTTCCAATTTTTCCCCTGTTGTAAAGTGTATCAAGAATCTTCTCTCAATGAGGAGTTCTGAATGCCGCTTCTGATGTCGTAACAAAGAGAGCTATGCCAGGGGTGAGGGAAATGCTTTTTCACCCCTCCATGGATATCAAGCCGGATCCCAAGAGGAAAACAGAGCAACGTGTGAGAGGGCAAGGAACAGGAAAGACAACCAAGGCTCATGCGGTCAGCGGTGCCGGTCGTCCGGGACCCTGCCCTCCTTCACCTTCTGTTGATAGCCACTGAGTGGATGCTGGCGATAGCATGTAGGTGGCAGCTGCAAAAAGATATGACCAAAGGTCATGTGGTCAGCAGTGCCGGTCGTCCAGGACGCTGCCCGCCTTCACCTTCAGTTGATAGTTTTCGAGTGGATGCTGGTGATAGCATGCAGGCGGCAGCTGCAAAAAGACAGCAGCCAGCGGTGCAGGTCATCCAGGACCTTGCCCGCCTTCACCTTCTGATCTAAGCCACTCAGTGCGGGCAACAGCTGCAAAGAGACGATCCCGGTCCTGCAGAGTTTGGTACCGATACCCGAAAAATCCTGTCTGCCTTCCTTGTCTTCATTTGCTGACTTCCCCTGACTGAAGCCGGCGGATCCCTCAAACCTGCGGCGGAATACGAGGGCTGTGCCATTGCGGAAGAAAAACTACGAAACACCTTTGCAAATACCCAACCGTAAATGATCTTCCGCTGCCTCACCTTCGATCACCTACTGTTGGAGAACAACTGCCCTGCATGATCTTCCCCAGGGTTTTTCCTAGCTATCCGACTTCTGATACATCTCTTCCAGCTGTATCCACGGGATACAGGAGGATACAGAATCTCCCCTCGACAATCAGACTTTAGTCATATTGAAAAGACAAACGGCATTGACACATACATGTTGTCCTCAAAATGAAAGATGACCGGCGGAAGTTGGAACTGCGCAGCCCTTCCGGTAGCTGATCAATTATGTTTTTCTGTCTCAATGGACGCCCGTCGTCTGTTTGCACTGAGAAAGACATGTTGATAACGCCAAATTAAAACTTCTCTCGACTATTTACCGTTATTTCAATACCAGTTGCTAACAATAAGTATTTATATAAATAAATAAATATATATTATTTATAAATACAATGCTCTTTTGCAAAGTAACAAGCCTTTACCGTAATGGCGACGTCCTGTGATAAACTCTTACGGAAGTGCCTGACCAGAGTAATCGATGATACATGCGCAGATCTCACAAAAACAGGGCAGCCATCATTGATTGGGAGGACAATAGTAGGTTTTTGGTGCCTGGACAAAAACATATACAGTAAACCAAGAACAAACATAAAAAGATAGAGAAGAGAAAAAAATCTAAAATTTTATAATTTTTTTTTTCCGAAAAAAGGAGAAATAAATACAAAAAAAACATATAATAATTAAAAACCCTAAAATTAAAAAAAAGAAAAAAAGAAAAGATAAATGTCCCCATAAAAAAAAACAAAAGTGGGAAACCTCTAACGAACAGCAGAAATGAGACATAATAAGGTAGGCCTTCCTACAAAAGTAATATATATATAAATTGTAAAAACAAATGAACATAAAAACAAAAAAGGCAAAAGTGTCTATTATAAAATAATAAGCTAATAATTATGATAAAAACAGGTTAATAGTCATAATAGAAAAAAAGAAGCCGTTCCGGTATGGCCAAGCGGTCTAAATGGCAGTCTGCTGTTTTGCCCTTGTGTCGGAACCTGGTTCGAATCCTGGTGTTGGCATGTCTATTTCTTTCTTCTTCTGTGTTTCGTCCGTTTCTCCCTGGGACTTACTATCTGAGGGATATCCTGAACGGGATCTCAATCTCGTCCCCCCCTTCTTGACTTTCACTAGCTTCGCCCTGACATTATCAGGTTTAGCTAGTTCCGTGGTTCCTTGTTGGCCAAATTCGGTAAAGGAAGGAAGGAAGAAAAAAAAAAGGTTAAGTAGGCATAGGGAATCATTCAAGTGTACAGGCGTTACCTTTGATTTCTAAAAATGCTATTCTTTTCTATTTTAAAACTTGAAGGAACGCAGATATTTGGGTAAACTAAAGCCGCGAGATTTTGAGCTACAAAGTTAGTCACTTGGACAAATATCAATGACACTAAATTGATAGGAGTGCAGAATATTATACAGGGCAGAGAAATCATCTTCTAATAACAATTTAAAAAAAACAAAAAACTTTAAGCTAATCGACTTAGTTGCAGAAAGACAACCACGAATAAAGGAACAAGACAGCTGTAAAGAAATTTAAAAATTGTGTTCTCTCCCTCACAGCCCGTTTTAGAAATTTTCTATTCTGTTCCTGCTACTCGAAAATCACAAAAGTATCTGTTTGGAAACGAAACATTTGATTGTTAATTAATGATACAACAATAAAAAAATTCCGTTTCATAAAATCCAAAAACAATGAAAATTCATTATTCGAAACCACAAATCGATCATCTGGGAAATGGGAGAAAGAGGTTCAGGCTTTGACATTGTTCTACAACAACGCTGAACTTTTATACTGTTATTTAAGTATGCAGGTTTTCTCATCTTTATCCAACGATACAAGATGCACCCTGTAATGCTTACTCTGCTTATTTATTCCTACCACTTCTTTAACTTTGACTTTATTCCATAGTAATGCTAAATAGTTACCATTCTTAGATTCAGTGCCTTTACATCTAAAAAACCATGGCATTACAGAATACAAAATTACTATCAATTATAATGAAATCTCAGAGTTATTATCATTAATCAATAAAATTAAATTTTATATTATTAATACAAAGTAAATTACTTTTAAACTGGTTATTCCTATGCATTGCTGTGAATTAATAAATTAGAAATTACTTAATTTTTTAATAGGTGACTAAAATGAATTTATCTCATTCTCTCTGTGAAACAGCAGAAGTTGTAGGGAAATGTGTAGATGAATGTACAGAGGAATTACTATACAGTCAAGTTCACTGCAGGTACTGCATTAAACATACATAATAATATGATTGATAATATTTGTAAATAAACACAATAGTCTATTTTTCTTGAGTTAATAATTACTCTATAAATTTAAAAATGTTAAAAAGATAAGTTTCGTTATTTTACATCAATGTTTCAAGCCTAAACTTTGTTATTCTTTGATAAATCTTTGTACAAAAACAATCACTCGAATGGCATATCAAGATTCAAAAGATATTTTTGTCTTGAGATGAAATATTTTTTGTTATATTTTATTTAAAGTAGATCTAAGACTTGGATATGTTTTATATTCATGAATTATTACAGTGGAACCCCGCTATTCGTACACAATCCGTTCCAGGAGGCAGTTGGAATGGCGATTTGTACGAATGGCGAATCATTTTTTCACATAAGATATAATGTAAATTGGATTAATCCGTTCCAGAACCCAGAGATGATTGCTTATTTAAACCTTTGTAAATAATACTTTCAGCGTAAAATACATAAAAACTATGAAAACAATAAATATATAGGCCTCTCTTATTATGTCTTTCTTTTTCAGTATAGACGATATAATTGATTTCGCCATGCCATACTGAGTTGCCAGGTCAGAGACACGAGATCCACTTTCAAACTTCGCAACGAGTTCTTTTTTCAATTCAATTGTCGTTATCACTGCTTTCCTTTTAGGCTTAGTTGAATCAGTAATCTTTTTTGGACTCATGGTTGCACTATTTTCAATAAAAATAACAATAAAATATCACAAAGTTTCATGAAGCTTGCGTGGATGATGCGTAGCGTACGGAAGCTAGCAAGAGACTCAACTGAAGCGACCGCGGGGGGCGGCCAGTAACAAGGTCACGCTGTCCGAATCGCGAGCAAGCGTACGAATGGCGAGTTCAATTTTACTTGAAAAAGTTGGACGAATAACGAGTTGTACGAATAGCGAGGCGGACGAATGGCGGGGTTCCTCTGTATTAATTTAATTCATTATTAACTTTGGGGAAAATTTTCTAAGTTTGTCTTAGAAAAAATTAGATGAAGAAATGGATTAACAATCATGTTTTAGTATAAAAAACTAATCAATTTATTGTATAAATAAGGCACAAATTGTTTAATTTGTATCTAATTTATTACAAATTTAGAATATTGCGTAAAAGTATATTACCGGTACTTTATTAATGATGTGTCTTCTTAAATTCTTTAGGAATTTATCTTTCTATTTATCTATCTTGCTGCGGTAAATTATTATTTAAATGAACAATCATTGATTTTTTTCGTTCTTCAGATTCCCTTTCATGACGAACAAATCTCTGTCTCTCTGCCAAACACCAGAAGCTTACAAAGATGCCTATGAGATTTTAGTGAAAGTTATCGATCAAAGAAAAGACTGTCGAAACCAATGTCCTAAGAAATGCCATGAAAAGATCATAATATACAATGTAGATTTTATTAAGTTCCCATATAAGTACTTAAAATGTTCATATATGTTTTTCGATAAAAATATTCTAACCATACAGGAGAAACCATGGTACACTTTTTCCAGTTTAATGGCAGATATTGCATCTATTTTGGGCTTCTTTTTGGATCTATCCTTTTTGACAATTCCGGAGATTATGGAATTTTTAAGTCCAGTCATAAAGCAAACTGTAAGTATCAAATTAAATTATAGTTACTTTCGATTAATGTATCATTGTAGCTTTATAAGTAAACTAAATGAAAAGGGACACACTCAAATTGATATGAAACTCCTTTTCAATATAAATATGAGAAGGAGTTTATGATCACAAGAATAGAAAATGAGGGAAAGAGAATCGGGAAAAATAGGGTTTCAGAACTTTTTGTCTTTTGCTTAACTCTTTTGGAAATTATAATTCATCAGATTTTGGGTAGAGTTACAAATAAAAAAACGTCTTAGTAACATTCTAGTCATTATTCCATAAACAATCTTCCATGACAATTATCTAAAATAACAAAAGATGTGACGACAAAGTTTAAAACTGATTCTTTTTTGGTAAACAGACATGTCATAAAAGCAATGTGTGATACCATATCAGTGTATAATCATGTGTTGGTATCATCGTATTGGATTATTTAAAATATAAGACTAAAACCCAATAAGTTTTAAAAATAGTGCAAAAAGCTTCAGCATGAACTGATTAAACTATCTTTTTTATCTCAATTATTCAGAATATGGAATATGGACAGCTTCTTAAATGAACCTTTCATTGGAAGAAAATAGAAATAATATCAATAGATATTCTACAATAACTGACAAAGAGAAACATATATATTATACTGTATATATGGATATAAAAAATAAACATTAGCTCCCAGAAATTCAATGAAACAAGAACCCAGACATCCATCATGAAGAAGTAGGAAAGATTCCATGAAACCAGGGTTACTGAAAATGTAAGGGTCATTCAATTAAAAACAGACAATGTGTTTCTGTGACTAATGTAAACAGATTGGAACTGGATGTTTATTATTAAACGAAGGTTGGATTCCACCAAGTGATATGTTGCGCTGGCGTCAAGTCATGTGAAAGCTAGCATCCAATGACGTGATTGGAAGGATCATGTTTGCATTACAAATTCAAAGGAGTCAGGTAAAGAAAAGCAGCGTGCGTTTGTAAACTTTTTGGTGGCGGAAGAACTGAGTGGAATTGAAATTGAGTGGGGATGAGTTCAATGTATGGTGAACATTGTTTATTGTTATCAAGAATTCAAGAATGGAAGAAGAGATTTGGAGAGATCTTTCGAGGACGACGATCGACCACGGCAGCCGAGGATTCCCATGACAGCGCTATCATTCAACATGAGGACGAACTCTATCAGAAGAATGGAATGATGCTAACGACGATTGCTGCTAAGTGAGCCAAGATAGTTTACGGCATCGTCACACAATAGCTACGTTATCACAAAGTTTGTGCCCAATAGGTCCCACATCATTTGAACTCTGATCAACAGCACTGTTGAATAGCAATGTCAAGCGGTTTGCAAAGTTGCCCAACAGTTTATCTATCCCACATCGTCAAAGATAATGAAAGTAGGTGTCATCGTTTTTAAACCTGGAACAAAGCATGAAAGCTTACAATGGAGGCATCGAAGTTCGATGGTCACGTTTTTCTTTGATTGTTGAGCGGCGGTTCTTATGGCTGCCCTGGTCAAGGAATAACCATCAACGATACCAAGAAACCCTGAATAGGTTGCGACATGTCATCAAGAAAAGCGACTGGGAGTGCTTTCTAAAGGAGTCATCTAAGTTTTGCATGACAATGTCAGTCCATATACAGCAAACATTATTCAAGAGGCACTGTGGAAATACCAAGTGAGACATCATTAAACACCCACCATAAAGCCCAGATGTCTCCAGAGACTTCGGAACTTCTTTATGAGTGGAGGGTCCTAAAATACTTGCATTAATTAATTAAACAATTAATTAATTAATAATTATAATTATCAATAATTAATAAATCAGTCTAAAGTTTATCGTGAAAACATCACAGAAGAAGTGACAGGAATTACTTAAATTTTTTTAAATAATTTTATCTAAGTTTAATAACCGGACGAAACTTATCTTCTGCTTTCTCGTGCATGTCTCTTTTTAATCTTTTTCTGATTTTCTAATAGCCTTTATATTAAAATAATCATCAGTTTGATTTCAATGGCAACACGAATAACATCACATTTCACTGTATATAAAATATTTATATGTAATAATTTATCTATACACTCATTAATAAAAAAACGACAACCCAGAAGGAGTTGTCCGATGAAGACAAAAATTGGTGGATAGGAAGATTATGTACAGAATGGAAAATGATTAAAATTTTAGACAAATTGAATGATTTATTTCAGAGTTACAGAGCTACAAAGTAACAGCTCAATAAGGTTTTGACCCACCTCTACCCTGAATGCAACCTGCCACACGACATGGCATAGAGTGATAAAGCTTTCTGATGGTCTCCTGCGGTATTCCTTGCCAAATTTGCTCCAATTGTCGGGCTAGGTCATCCACATTCCCTGGTGAATGCAGTCGCCTTCCCATCCTATCCCAGACATGCTCGATTGGAGAGAGATTTGGGGATCTGCCT
This sequence comes from Thereuonema tuberculata, assembly GCA_023159025.1. NCBI lineage: Eukaryota > Metazoa > Arthropoda > Chilopoda > Scutigeromorpha > Scutigeridae > Thereuonema > Thereuonema tuberculata. The sequence continues at coordinate 51,223,128 of JAFIDM010000006.1, forward strand.
GGCCGAGGAGGTGTTGTAGCAACACGTGCAACACGTATATGGTCTGGCATTATCTTGCTAAAAAATAAGGCCAGGGTACTGCAAAAGGAAGGGTAGCAAAACAGGTCTCAGAATGTCGTCGACGTACCGCTGTGCTATAAGTGTGCCGCTAATGACGACCAAAGGGGTCCGGCTGTCACTGGAAATGGCACCCCAGACCATAACTCCTGGTTTAGGGCCTGTGTGGCGTGGAATAGTGAAAGCAGGATCGGCACGCTGTCCTGGGCGTCTCCAGACACGTCTGCGACGATCGTTAGGACACAGTTGGAAGCGGGATTCAGCTAAACACTATACGTCCCCAGTCAGCATCATTCCAACCGGATCGAGCCAAGCACAACTGTAATCTGGCCTGACGGTGTGCAGGCGTGAGTGGCAGGTGGCGTAGCGGTCGGTATGAGCGTAGACGTCGCTCTCTTAGCCGTCTGTGAATGGTCATGGTGGACATTCGTGTGTGGGTTGCACGTCTGATGGTTGATAATGATGATTCAGGTGCTGTGACAGCTGATCTGACAATCACTCTATCCTCCCGCTCTGCTGTGGCCCTAGGTCGACCACTACCTTCATGACGCAGAAATCTGCCATTGTCCACCCATTTCTACCAGCATCTTCTAATTGCCGCATCACTTCGACCCGTATGACGAGCAATTCTCCGATTTGCCCAACCTGCCTCTTTCAATCCAATGATACGACCTCTTTCAAACTCTGACATTTGCACGTAATGAGCTCGAATCCTGCGGCGAGGCATTTTTTCATTCGTTGAAAGGTATCCTAACTTGCAATGCAACAGAAATTTTGACCATCAGATTGAGAATCGTTTCTTATATACACCTGCTGAGTGCGCAGTTCCGATGTGCTGTAGCTCTCGCTATTCATTCATTGGACACCAAAGTTTAATCATTTGCATGGGCGGTCCCAATGTCTTTGCATACGAAATTTCATTACAATCGGACAACTCCTTCTAGACGTGTCTTTTTTTTAGTAATGAGTGTATATATATATATAAGCCGGACAGCGATTTGTGATTTGAAAATGCCAATATCAAAAAAACAAATCACTGCTTTCGAAATGCCAATATCAAAAAACAAATCAATGTTTCCATGGAGATATAATTTATTTATCTCCACTTCATCAGTGGTGAAATTTGGAAACAATTTAGTATCTAAAACGCAACATTATCAAGACTTTGCTCTTTCAAAATTAAATTTATAAAATTATAAAATTTTCCTAACTTAAATATTATTATTAAAAATTAAGTTTATAAAATTATAAAATTTACCTAACTTAAATATTATTATTAAAAATTAAATTTAAAATATATAACAAATATACTAAATATCAAATTAAAAAATCAAAAAATTATCTAAATACTTAATTTATTATTAATTAAGTATCCCACTTACAGGCCTACAAAGGCCTATGGGGTGGCTGGAGGGTAGGCTCCAGCATTCACGACCTAACGGGACGAAGTTGAGGTCGGGGGGTCAGCCCAACGCCCGCCCACCTTTAACTCCCGGGAAAGAAACCCGGTACCCATTCTAGAGAGGGATGGATAGACCCTAGGACCCGTTTGGAGGAGAAAGAGTGTGGGAAAATTCCCACGCTTCGCCGAGGTCGGGAACCGAAGCCACCATCTCTAACCTGCAGCCAAGCACCCTAACCCACTCGGCTACCGGGCCCATAAATACTTAATACTCAAGTTAATTAAAAAGAAGCAATAAAGAGTCTAGGTTCTCTTTATTCCTTATTGAATTAATAAATTAACTAAATCAACTTAAAAAAAAGTTAAGCAATCCCATAAACAGGCCATGTAGGCCCACGGGAGCACGGGAGGTAAGGCTCCCAGCGTTTCGAGACCAACGGGACTAGTTTGAGGTCGGGTGGTCAGCCCAACGCCTGCCCGCCTTAACTTTCCGGGAAAGAAACCTGGTATCCATGCTACAGAGGGCTGGGTAGACCCTAGGACCCGTTTGAAGGAGAAAGAAGAGTGGAAAAATTCCCGCCCTCCGCTGAGGCTGGGAATCGAACCCGTCACCTCCAACCAGCAGCCAAGCGCCCTTACCCACTCGGCTACCGGGCCCACACTCTATCAATTAAATTATCTAAATTTAAATTAAAGCTAAACTACCAAAAAGAAGTCAATTAAAAAATTACAATAGCTAAATGAACTAATTTTAAATAGCTAAATGAACTAATTTTAAAAGTGAACTAATTTTAATATAAAATTAAAACTAAATTATAAAAAGAAACT
>JAFIDM010000006.1:51225814-51258021 GCA_023159025.1 Thereuonema tuberculata
CGAAATGCCACTATTAATAAAACAAATCACTGTTTCCATGGAGATATAAATATATTTAATCTCGGTTTTTGATACCGATGTAGTTCTATGATTTTGAAAACAATTATGTAACTTAAACCACCTGAGACATGTCTCGCACTATTTCCATTGCTCCACCTTACAATTACCTGTATTCTTACAAGCCCAACAAAAAAATGAACAATGATGAGCATCTTTTTTCGAATACTTTTTAAAATATTTTATTCAAAAGAAAGTGCTTCCATAGAATCCTGTTAATTTGGTTATAAGAGAAAAATGGGAATAATGCAAATAGAGATAAATCTTACGATCAATTTCGGGACCAACAAAAATAGGTCTAGCTCCATCTTCCCTGGAAATTACATATATTTGATAACGGGGCCAGAAATAATTTTGAAATTGCTGAATTTCAGACAGTCCACAGACGTCTCCTATTTTTACAGAAGCTACTTTGTGCAATGCCATTGCGCTTTTATACTGAGCGAGCCTTCCTTTGACAATTGAAGTCTTCATAGGATCCTTTTCGGCCAAAGCTATTGCTGTCACAATAGATCTGGCAAGGCATGTATTATCAGCACTATTTTTAATCCGAATGATTGATCTCTTTGCTCTCAACCATTCCGTAAAATTCACTCTACCCAGCTTTTTGAATTTACCTCCATGAGGCATCGAGACCCTAGTAATTCTCACTCTAAGCTTCTGATTGAGAGAAAGTGTCTTATTCGACTGGGCTAGGCGTTCGAGTAATTCAATAACTTGATTCACTCTGAAATCCCCCCTTCGTCTAAAAGGTAGCCAGATATTTCTTTCGAAACTGGACGATTCCAGTGAGATACCAACCCAATCTCTATTCCCCGAACCTGCCAATACTCTATCCATTACATTCGTAAATAGCCTTTCCATCAAGCCTAATAAAGGCACACCCTTCAAATCTAAAAGCTTCAGTTCCTGAGAATTTGGAATTCTAATTCTAACTTCAAATTCATGAACTTCTGTATGGAAATGCCTAACTGTCGACTAACGTTTTCTATCTGAATTAACTTTTCTAACAATGAATTCTCTCTTTGCTCCCTCACCACACTAGACCCACCCTCCTCATCATCCGAATCACTCAAAAATAAACTTTGGTCAGAGCTATCATCTAAAAAATCGGGTATTATGCCTGAAGTCGAGGGTTGGGGGTTTGTGAAATCCATTTTATACTAGAGAGAAAAAAGTCAGGCAAATATTAAAAATTACAAGAGAGGTCTATAATTACCTTGTCAGCAACTGCTTTTCTTACTCGTAAGAAATTGCCTGACTGTCCTGAAAGAAATCGGAGTTCTCCGCAAGATCACTACCATTATCTTCGTTTCTGGGTGTCAGATTACTGTGTACGTGGACGTTTGTTGGAAGCTGTCTTCTTTGCAGGAGAAGCTGTTTTAGTGGGGCTGCTACCATGTTTTCGTCCGCCGACTTGAGGAGAATTTTCTTCGGGTTCCTCCGGATGCAAATTCTCCCTTAATCTAGCTGATAAAACCTCTATGCCTTCCTTGATTTCTTTTGAAAAATATCTAACCAAAGATTCAAACATACTCTTTGTTAGGCTTATAGAGTTATCAAAATAGAAAAAAACAAATTTAGTACCCGATTCTGTAGTGCCTTTTGCAGTCTTCGGGCGTCACTCAATGTTATGTTGAAGATGGGAAGTTGTCCTTTCGAACTCTTCTTCTTCGAAGATGCAATGCTCAATTCGAGTTGTTTCTGTTCCTCAGTGATACGGCCTATTTTCTTGGTGATTGCTGATATGTCCGTAATCGTCAAAGAAATTCCTTTCTTCGTGGCTCTCAAAATGGAGTCACACTCGAGATATTTATGAACATGGATCTTCACAGCTCTCTGGAAAATGCAGGCTTGGACGATAATCCCATGACCCAGATGATAGGTGAACTCTGTTATAACCGTACGTGGACTTATCTATTCAAAAGAAAAAGAGAATAAAAACTGAAAATCTAAATTAATCATTATTCTATTACTTTATAAGAAAAGAAAAAAAACATAAGTGGAAAAAAGAAAGAAAACTTTCAATACCTCAATCTTCTATTTATAAATATAATAAAAAATCTTATTCGAATTATTCGTAGTGTAATTGTTTTCAACGAATTATTCGTAGAAGTAAAACGATGTCTTTTTTTCAATGAAAAATTAATTGGAAATTATTTATCATTATTTTTATGACAATCCTTAGAGAATGTACAGAAATTTTAAATCAATCCATATTTATTTTAAAAATGAAAGAAAGATTTTTTGATATTTCTCTATTGATATACAAATAGAAAATTTGTTAAATGAAATATAGAATAGGAATCATGGCCGCAAAAATAAAAGATCACTTAAAATCAACCTTTTATTTTCCTCACAAATTGATAAAAGAGAAAACACAAATCGTATTATATTTTCTAAAACCTGAATTTTCTGTTTTTATATTCAAAAACATGAACCCCAAAATATTTAAACATCATAAAATTCTAAACCTTTATTAAGAGGTTTCTTACTCAAATTAACAATGTAATTCGAATTCTTACAACAAGTTTCAAAATTTAATTTATCTTTTTCCTTTATGATCTTATTGACTTTTTTGATTTTTTTTCTCTCTCAGTCTCTTATAATCTTTGGTTTACTTAATAATATCTCTACTCATTAAGTCTGTATAAATATTATCTGGTAAAGAGAACTTCAATCTCTTGTTCAACTTCAATTCTTCTTTTTGGACGTATTTATATTGGTTAATTTGATTTGGAATGACATTAGCATTTGTTACATTTCTTTTCTTAATAAAGGTTTAGAATTTAATTTGAATGTAGGTTTTAATGAAACTAAAGTAATATCAGAGTTAAAAAGAAAATCAGGAATTATACAGTACAATAAAGAGGTTCTATTTCAGATTTATAGAAACATATATCAAAAAGATGAATATAAATTTAGAAATATATCAGAAAGGAAATTAAAAAATTTTAAAAATATTTTCGCAATTTTTTAATTATGTTAATTCGATAAATAATAACATTAAGTTTACTTATGAAAAAGAAAAAGAAAATGTATTTCACTATCTAGATGTTTTGTTAATAAACAAAAATAACTCAATTTCTTATGAATTCTACCAGAAAGAATTCCAGAGTAACCATTTACTAAATTATGATTCAAATCATAAAATTTCTACAAAGAAAGAAATTATTTTCAATAATTTAAGAAGAATAACTTTATATACTGAGGATAAAAGGTTATAGAAGTATAAAATAAATGATTTAAGTAATAAACTGAAAATGAATGGCTATCCACAAAATTTTTTTAAATGTCAACTTCAATAGATTCTTTAAGAAAAGAAATGTAACAAATGCTAATGTCATTCCAAATCAAATTAACCAATATAAATACGTTAAATTTCCGATAGGATTTAAAATAGAAAAGAATGTAAGAGAAGTATTTGCAGAAAACAATATGAAAATAATTTATTACAAGGGTAACAGTTTGTTTAAAAAAAGGAAAGAGAAAGAAGTAAATATTCTTTATTGTATGGGAGTTGCATATAAATTAGAATGTCGAACGTGTCACAAATACTACATAGGAAATACAGGAAGAGCGGTGGATTAACGCCTAAAAGAACATGTTAGAGCATTCCAAAATAATCAGCCAGGATTATCAGATTGGGCTAATCATGTAATAAGTTTATCACATAATCCAGATTCGATAGTGGAAATTATTTATAATGCTAAAGAGGAAAATGAAAGATATATAATAGAATTATACTAATTAATACAGCAAATTGTTTTAATAGAGATAGATCTTTAAGAATGAATACAATTTCATTTGGTTTATTTAAGAAAATTATAAACAGGAATAAACACATTAAATCTGTATTAAATTTAACTTAATTTTCAATAATATATGAGTGCAATTCTAAAATAAGGGATAAGAATATATAATTGTAGATCAAAAAAGTGAATGTATTACTTTAAAACAATGATATTGAAATTATATCCGAGGAGATGCTGTAGTGTTATTAGATTTGTATTCCATTGTTTATTTATATTGTAACTTTGTTGTAGTATATTTCTTTAATTTGAATTTTTATGCTTCACTTCTGTTTTTTAAAATAGAAGAAAGATTTGTATTTTATTTTTTCTCCTGATGAAAATACCCGTTCAGGGTATAGAAATATTGAGAAGACATAAAGATGTTTGATACTATAAGGAACGATATTTTCATTTGTTTATATATAAAAGAGGGACCTTTATTAGCGGATTAATTTTCGAATTCCGTGTATTGTTTTTGATATTAAAAACAAAGACACTACGGAATACGCTATATTATTTTTTGCACAACAATTCAAAACTTCAGTTCAGTAGTCACTTTTATTTTAGAAGAAAAAAAAGGAGAAAAACGATTATCAGTGAAATAATTTTCGAATTCCGTAATGGTTTTGATAATATTAAAAAAAAAGGCATTATGGAATACGTTACATTATTTCACACAGCAATTCTTTCTATAAAATAGCAATTCAAAACTTTAAAACTTTAGAATAAGAATTTATCAGCACATATGTCCTACGAACGTTTATAATGTCCTACAAACATTTTGTTATGAATACATCAGAAGCGCAGTATACCTTGTCGTATAATTATTTTTCCATATCCTGTCCTGTAAATGTTTTTTTATACCATGGTTTTATAACCCGTTTGTTGTTTTTCAATCAACAATATCCAAAAATGGAATAAGATCCTTTTTTCCCTTTTCTATTGTGTATATAGTTACGAGAAGGACGATTATTATTTGATTCCACATTACTTTTTAAGAGATAAATACGAGAAGAATGATTATCAGTAAGTTTCGTTTTCGTATGCCGTAGTGTTTTTGATAATATTAAAAACAACGGCACTATAGGATACGTTATATTATTTCATACAGCAATTCAGTAGTCGGTTTTATTTTAGAAGAAAAAGACATGCTAAGAATTTATCAACACATGTAATAAATGTTTTGTATTGAAGTTAATTGCATTAATATCTCAACTTCTCCTATAATTAATTTTTTCTATATCCTGTCCAATAAATGTTTTTTGTAGTAGACTGAAGTCATATTATAACTACTTACCATGGTTTTATAACCCGTTTGTTGTTTTTCAATCAATAATATCCAAAAATGGAATAAGACCCTTTTTTCCCTTTTCTATTGTGTATATGGTTGAAATCTGTAAGAATGCTGTCCATGTAATGATCGTTGATGATCAAAAAACGAATCATCAACGTACCTGCACATATAGTGCACATTATTAACAATACTGTCCAAGGAAAAAGCATGATACTCAATAAATTTCATGACGCACTCTGCTAATATGATGGAGGATGGCAATCCATAAAACCCCCAGAAGTTTGTGTTTAAATGTTTCCATTAAAAGAAAAGACCTGCATTTGAAATAAAAGGGCCAATAATTGCGCAATTTCTGTGTATTAAAAAAGAAGCAATCATGATGTATATTAGAATCCGTGTCAACAATATGTTGTATGGATTCCATGATAAGCGTCGGCGTTAGCGATGTGTACAAATTGAAAATGTCTAACGATATCAATTGCGTGTTGGGGATTATGCTGTGTTTTTTTAAATATTCCAATATAGGCTCGCGATTAGGGATACTGTGAGGAGATTAATAATATAAGCGTTTTAACTTTTTTTCCATTACTTTGGATATGATCATAATGGCTTTCGATTTATAATTAATAATCGGTCTAATTTTAAAAAGCGAATTTTGTTTTACCTTGTGTATCTTTGGTAATCCGCGCAAACTAGGTAAAGAAATATTACTACGAATAATCTCCTTCATTGTTGTCTTGGAGATTAAGCCCTGCAATTGTGCTTTTTTTGTTTTACCATTAATTTCTTTGATGACCGTAGATTGAGAAATTCCTAATGAACAGAAACCTTCTGTGTGATGGATAAAATGTTCATACATCTTGTAATAATCCTCTTTATTGAGGATTACTGTAGTTTCTCCCTTATCAGTTTCAGTGTATGTTACCGATGTAATCATTTTTTTTTAATTGTAATAATGCCTGTAATAATATATCCTACTTATAATATGTTGAAGTATTGCCGCCACCGAATTATCAGGAATAACATCGTGCTAAATTTACAATAATGTTCATTCAGTCCTTTCTTTAAATAGCCTTTTGGAAGCCTCAGTGCTCAATTCCTGGTTTTTTTTTTGTTTTGCCATTAATCTCTTTGATGACCGTAGATTCAGAAATTCCTAATGAACAGAAACCTTCTGTGCGATGGATAAAATGTTCATACATCTTGTAATAATCCCTTGATTGAGGATTACTGTAGTTTCTCCCTTATCAGTTTCAGTGTATATTACCGATGTACTCTTTTTTTTTAATTGTAATAATACCTATAATAATATATCCTACTCATAATATGTTGAAGTATTGCCGCCAACGAAATATCAGGAATAACATCGTACTAAATTTAAAATAACATACATTCAGTCCTTTCTTTAAATAGCCTTTTGGAAGCTTCAGTGCTCAATTCCTGGTTGACAATTTATTATATAAACTAGCATTCCACAAATACTACAATGCTAATATATGCAAGAAAACTGAAATAGAAATCCATATTAGTTATGTATCATGAAAGAATTCCTAGTCATTTTTTAAAGGAATATAAAAACTTCAGCCTTAAAACACACTACATAACGGTGGGAAATCATTGTTCTTGAAACTTTCCCACACGCAATTCTCAAACCGAGCATATAGAATAGATTTTTCGGAGGATCATCAGAAAAAGATGGAAGAAAACTAAGAAAATCCTGAACGTCTTATTAGGAAGGAAAAGAATAATTAAAGAGGCATAACGACCATTGAAGAAAAACTGAAAATTGTGAAACAAAAACAAAAATGATTGTAGAAAACATCATGATTTATAGATACAAATGATTTATAGATGTGTAATTGTAAATCTAGAATGTATGAAGAGAAACATTGTAATTTATTATATAAAAACCGTAGTAGAGGAAGAAAGTATTGCTATTGACAAAAAGGACTAATAATGTTAACTGCACTATTTTTAAATCTGCATCAAGGAAAAGGACATTAGGAAAAAATTTCAATGTAAGATGAAGGATAAATCACTACAATGTTCTTTTTGTCTTTGGACAAGGAAAAACTTTCGTTTTAATTTTAGGTATTTCTTAATTATTTAAATAAATAATTTAACGTATACACAATTAATTAAAAGTCAAAAATGCTGCAAAAAGCTTTTTAATAGATTTTAAATGACCTGTTAAAATAGGACTAATTTCTGATCTTTTGCAAGGTCCGTTGTCAACATTTAAACACACAAAGGGGATCATCATTATTGAAACCCCATTTCGCCATCAACTTTCACCAGCCAAATCGAAAGTTGGAGTGACGATTAGAGTGAATTAAATTTTACTCATTAAAAAAAAAAAAGATAACTTTTTAAAAAATCGTACAAATCAGGACTCTCATCAATTAAGTGGATGAATTTGAGATCAGAGGAACAAATAATAATAATAATAATGATAATGATAATAATAATATTTTTCTTTTATTTCTTAGTTATTTTAAATTACATTTCAGTCCCGTTAGGAATTTAAATTCCTATCAACAGGTGCTGTATTTATTTTAATAGATAATAATTATATTAAAAAAATTACATTTAAATAAATTTTATAAAAATTACAAAATCGACTTACCCTCAAACAATTTGAAACAAAAATATCAACGAAAAACAATTTAGCCCAACATAAAATTAACAAATTATTAATTAATATTATCTAATATCCAACTTTTTACATTATTTTTTACAATGGAAATTCTTTTACAATTTTTAAATACATTCCAATTTACATCATTAAAGGTTTTTTCAATTACATAATTTAAATTTCTTATACCATATTCATTAATCAAGTTTTATTCTAGTTTTATTTCTCAAATTATAATTTTCTTTTGTACTTTCATCTTTTAATTTAACAACACTATAAAAATTCTTTATTATTATATTATATATAAATTTTTGTTTAGGATATAATATATTATATTTTAGTAATATTTGTTTCCTTTTATTAATATTATTCCAAATGTTTTTAGGAAATATCAACTTTAAAACTATGGTTTGTAAATTTTTTAAATTTTCCAAATGTATATTTCCTACATTTGCCCATATATTAACTCCATAATTTAGTAAAGAATCAAAAATTGCAAAATAAATTAAAATTTTTATCTTAAGTGGACGAATATTTTTTATATAATAAAATATAAATGGTTACATTTAATTTTTTATATAAAATATTTATGTAGTTATCCCATGTAAAAAAAATCATTTATAATTACACCTAAATATTTAAAATTATTTATTATATCAACTTCAGTACAAGAAATACATTTTCTACTATTTCCATGTAAACAGTCATGCGAATGTATTATGAATGTAATTTTTTTTATCTACTATTTTCTTTTTGGGTTTTAATAATATTCCTTTTGTTTTTTCATTATTAAGAACAAGTTTATTATCATGAAGCCATTTTGTAAAATATTAAAATTATCCTGTAAAGTTTTATTCACAATCTCCAAATTTAAACCTGATATATATATTATTATATCATCAGCATACACATATATATAACAATCTTTTAAATCATAAAAAAGATCATTTAAAAAAATCTTAAATAAAATTGGCCCTAAATTGGATCCGTGTGGCACTCCAATATTAATTGTTTTCCTTTTACTTAATATTTTATTTATTTGCACAAAAATCTTTCTATTTTCTAAATAATTTTTCATAATATTAAATATTTTACCTCTTATTCCATATTTTTTCAGTTTAATCAAAAGAAAATGATGGTCTATCAGAGCAAAAGCTTTACTCAAGTCAATAGTTATTAATAGTACAAAATGATTTTTATTTAAATTTTTATTAATTTGCCCACAAAATTTTTCTAATAATTTAGTTGTACTTTCATTTTGTTGATAAGCATATTGATTTTCATTAATTTCATTAAATATTTTTAAAAATTCTTGTAATTTTTTAATAACAAATTTTTCTATTATTTTATTTATAGTTGATGACACAGCAATAGGTCTATAATTTTTACAATCATTAAAAGCATTATTTTTGAATATTGGAACAATTTTTGATATTTTTAAATTATTTGGATAAATTTCTTTACTGAAAATTAATTGTATCATTAATGCTATCAATTTATCAAAAATTTTCTTTTTCTCTTTGATATCAGAAATAGATATTTGATCATGTCCAATTAATTTTTTTATTTTTCATCCCATTTATTATATTTATTATCTCTTCATCATTTGGTACATTAATTACAATTGTATTTATTAAATATGAATTATTTAAATCTTGTAAGAAATTCTCTTTTCAATTTATTACAACTTATTTTATGATAATAATTACAAAATTTTTCTGCAAGTGTTTTAAATTTGTTTTTATCTTCTATTTCCTGTGCAAACTTATTTATTTCATTTTTTTTTCAGTTTTATGTTTATTATCTTTTTTTCTTTCTAATAAAGCATTTATTTTTTCCCAACAATTTTTTGGGTTATTTACATCATTTTTAAATTTATTATAATAATAATTATTTTTTGCTTTTATTGTTTTTGATGTTAGTATATTTCTTAAATTCTTATAATTATTATAATATTGCTGATTACTTTTATTATTATTATATTTTTTAAATAATTTGTCTATTATTTTTATTTCTTCAATTAATTCTTTAGTTATCCATTCTTTATGTATTCGATCATCTTTATTCTGTCTATCATAGTATTTTTTACTATAAGAAACTCCTGAATAATAATTACAAATTACTGATTCATTTATATAATAAGTTATACATCTTTTGGATTTATTAAATTCACTTAAAATATTATTATATAGAACATTTGGATCTTCAATTTCTGTATTATTAATTCTTTCTAATAAACCCTGTAAATTCTTTTCTAATAAACAGTAATCAATATTTTTAAATTTTTTTCTTACATATTTTAATTTTTTATATGTACTGATTATATTATGTATGCTATCTAAATTTATGCTCAAAGATGTTAAAAGTGATCTGAAATGTTTTGTTTTATAATAAAACTTTTATAAGTTCTATATAAATCATTCAGAAAGATATGATCAATATTACTTTATGTAGTTTTTGTAGAAGTTTTTCCATATCTTGTAATGCCATATAAACAATTTTTAAATCCTTGATAAGCTAAAGTTTCTAAATATAATTTTACATTATTACTTTCATTAAATTTAAATAAATGTATATTTATATCTCCAATTATCACACAATTATTTCCAAAAAATATATTATGTATTTGAAAATGTTCTTCCATTTCATTTATGAATAACTTAATTTTTTGTTTTGGAGGTCTATAGATAGCAAAAATATTTATATTAGTTTTCCACATATCTTTTTTTAATATAAGACTTAAATTTTCAAAATTAATTGAAAATATATGAACTCGTTCAACCTTAATGTTAAATTTAATATAAGTAATAATTCCTCCACCATTTTGTTCATTTCTTAAATTATAATACATATTCCAATAGTTAATATTATTTAATAATAATAATAATAATAATAATAATAATACCTGGTGATAGTAGAGTGGAAGAAAAAGAACTGGAAAAAATCACACGGTATCAAGACCTAAAAATCGAGGTTCAACGATTATGGCACAAGCCGGCAGTGGTGGTTCCAGTGGTTATCGGCACACTGGGTGCTATACCAAAAAACCTTGGTAAGCACTTACAAGATCTAAATATTGACAAAATCTCCATCGGTCAACTCCAAAAAGCCGCACTGCTTGGATCAGCACATATTTTGCGCCGATACATTACGACATCCTAGATTCTTGGGAAGAATTCGATGCGTTTGAAGGCCAACACCAGCTAAAGAACTGGCAGCTGTGATACACATTGTTTTGTAGTGTCCTGTATAATAATAATAATAATAATAATAAGCCCCCATGGACCCTACCTCCTCGCGGTGGGGGCGGGAACTACACTAGCTTTAGGGTAGGCTAAAGGGTCCAACCATTTATGATGAGAACACGTTCTAATATAGATCATGCTGCATCGGGTGTGGCGCAGGATAAAGTCACCCGCGTTCGGGGGTTAGGCAGAGGTCTCCGTTCGAAAAATATACTACAGTCTCCCGCAGGTGGTGGTGGAGAAAGTGGCACCCCATCCTGTAGTATGGCTACCACAATGCCCGGGCAACACCATCCAGCCCGAACAGTCGGAAGTGTTTCGTCTGTGTCAGAGCAGGCGACCACCAAGACTGGGAAACCACGCCAGCGCATCCGATGGTCACCACAGATGAACCAGGATCTTATGCGCGACTTCTTCACTGTTACAAAGTTAGGTACTGAACTAACAGGATACAGACAGGCACTACACCAAGCTTTCACCACACGCTATCCATCGTTAGGGCTTAGCGAACAGCGGGTAGCGGATCAGCGACGTTCAATTGTAGTAAACAATCTTATTCTCCCATGCATACTTGCACAAATTAAAGAAGAAGTCGCTGAATCCAACCACAGGACACCAAACCACACCCCACCAGAAGACACCATTATGGAAAACACAGAAACAATCTCTACCCCTCAGTACAAATGCCCCAACAATACAACTAATGAAATATTACGTGCAGCTCATGATCATTTCTACACTGCACTCGCACAATACACAGGCACAGACCCCACACTTAGGCCGCCACTCCCCAAAGTACACACATCAAAACAACTCGCCACAGTCATATACCATCTCAACACACACACTATCCCACAACACCTTGACAACATCCAAACATTAGAAGACATACATACAACACTCTACTGTGCCGCACAGGGAACCATTCAGGCACTTGGAATCAAACAACATAACATACCTGCCACTGCACGGACACAAGAATACATCCCCCCTTGGAGACGTCGCCTTGAGGGCCGCATCAGTGACCTTAGAGGAGACATAGCCAGGCTCACACAATACTGTGCAGGAAACAAAACAAAGAAACTTATGTCCCAGGTTAGAAAGATATTCAAGCACATAAATACTCGCCCTTCACATTCAAATCATCATAACCAGGTTCAGGAACATCTCGACACACTAAAACAAAAACTCAGTGCACTTGCAAAAAGATTACAAAGATACAAACAGTGCACTCTGCGCAAACAACAGAACAACACTTTCCAATACAATGAGAAAAAATTCTACAGATCCCTTACATCTTCCTCTACTACAACTAACACAAACACTCCCAACAGCGAGGATTTACATGAATACTGGTCGTCTCTGTGGTCAAACCCTATCCCCCACAATGATACAGCACCATGGATAACAGAGGAACAGCAACTCACTGAACACTTACCCTGCATGTCCTTCCATGAGATTACTCTCGCAGACATACAGACAGCACTAAAACATGCACACAACTGGAAGGCTCCTGGTGCAGACGGAGTCCAGAACTTCTGGATCAAGAGGTTCACGTCCCTGCATGGAAAACTAGCGCTTACACTCACTGACATAATCCAACATCCAGAACATATGCCTCGTTTCCTCACACAGGGTGTCACATACCTACAGAGCAAGAACACTGAAACAGGGCAACCTTCAAACTACCGCCCAATCACTTGCCTCCCCACACTTTACAAACTCCTCACCTCCTGCCTCGCAGACAAGATCTACACACACATCGAGACATATAACATTCTTTCCGAACAGCAGAAGGGCTGTCGCAGGAATTCCCAGGGTTGTAAGGAGCAACTCCTTATTGACTCTGTAATCCTGCGCCAGGCACGCGCGAAGAATAGGAGCTTACATATCGCATACATCGATTACAAGAAGGCATTTGATTCTGTCCCTCATTCCTGGCTCCTACACACTCTTCATATCTACAAAATACACCCCAAGATCACGGCATTCTTAGCTGCCACGATGAAGAGTTGGAACACAACATTACACCTACGCACCTCTAACACCTCCATCACTACAGATCCCATTCCCATAAGGAGAGGTATTTTCCAGGGAGACTCCTTGAGTCCTCATTGGTTCTGCCTCGCCTTGAATCCATTGAGCCATATACTAGATAACACAAAACACGGTTATAGGCTTACCACAGGCACTGTGACACCATATAAAATCACACACTTACTCTACATGGATGACATTAAACTCTATGCCACAAACAATGCACAACTTGCTAATTTACTACAAGCCACCACCCAGTTCACCAAAGACATTGGGATGGAATTTGGAATTGACAAATGCCGCAAGTTACACATAATACGTGGGAAGACTTCGAATTTGGAGTGTTTTGAACTGGACCATGGTTTGGCCATCCAATCCATGGAACAGGGAGAGACCTACAAGTACCTGGGCTTCTAGCAAGCGCGCGTCATTGACAACGCAAACATCAAAAATGCACTGAAGAACACATACCTTGCTCGAGTTCACAAAATCCTCAAAACACAACTCAACGCCAGAAATAAAATTAAAGCTATTAACACTTTTGCCGTTCCCACACTAACATATTCGTTCGGCATAATTCCATGGACAAACACCGAACTCGAAGCACTACAACGCGCAACACGCACTACATTCACGAAACACAACATGCACCACCCCAAGTCCGCTACGGAAAGGATGACTCTTCCCCGCAAGGAGGGAGGCCGAGGACTCATCAACCTCATCACCTTACACGAAAAACAAGTACATACACTTAGGGAACATTTCCACCAAAGAGCAGAAGACTCTTCACTTCACTCAGCCATTGTCAAGGCTGACACACACCTCACACCCCTGAACCTCGAAAACTCTTCTCCAACACTCACCACCCCTGACACCCACACTCAGCAGCTGCGTGAATCATGGGCTCGTAAGGAACTCCATGGCAGACATCATCACGAACTCAGCCAGCCTCATGTCGACATGGAAGCGTCGAACAGATGGCTGACGAGTGGTGAGCTGTTTGGGGAGACCGAAGGGTTCATGATCGCAATACAGGACCAAGTCATCTCCACACGCAACTACAAGAAACACATTCTACACGATGCAAACACACATGACGACAAATGCAGGAAATGCCACACTACGCATGAGACGATCGACCACATAATATCAGGCTGTCCCCTTCTCTCTCAAACAGACTACCTCCACCGACACAATCAGGTAGCGTCGATCGTTCATCAACAACTAGCACACAAACATTCACTTATTAAGAGCACGGTCCCGTACTACAAGTACATACCACAAAGCGTATTAGAGTCACCCTCATATAAACTATACTGGGACCGCCCCATTCACACAGACAAAACCATACATCACAACAGACCAGACATCACACTTGTTGATAAGGTCAACAAACAGACCTATCTAATTGATATTGCAGTGCCTATCAGCAAGAACATGCAGAAAACTCACGCAGACAAGATCAGTAAATACACTGATCTAGCACACGAGCTCCAGAAGCAGTGGAAGCAGGATCGAGTACGTGTTGTACCCATCGTTCTGTCTGCCACTGGTCTGGTGCCTCACACATTGCACCACAGTCTCAGCACACTAGGACTTCACAAAATCACTTATGCACAACTGCAGAAGGCTGTGGTACTCAACACTACACGTATAGTTAGGAAATTTTTGGACACAAGCACACATCCCTAATCATTCTTGCACACATCTTTACACTTGGCAGTATGTGCTTTGGTCCTTGACCCGCCATATTGTTTTTGCTGGGGAAACCCAAGGTTTGAAACATACCAACATAATAATAATAATAATAATCGCCCATAGACCATACCTCCTCGCGGTACACTAGCTTTAGGGTAGGCTAAAGGGTCCCATCTATGACGAGATCTTGTCCTGATATTGATCATGCTGCATTGGGTGAGGCGCAGGATAAAGTCACCCACGTTCGGGGGATAGGCAGAGACCTCCGTTCGAAAAATATACTACAGTCTCCCGCAGGTGGTGGTGGAGAAAGTGGCACCATCATCTTGTAGTATAGCTATCACATTATCCAGGCAACACCATCCAGCCCGAACGGTCGGAATTGTTTCGTCTGTTTTGAGCAGGCGACCACCAAGACTGGGAAACCACGCCAGCGCATTCGATGGTCATCGCAGATGAACCAGGATCTTGTGCGCGACTTCCGTTACAAAGTTAGGGACTCAACTCATAGGATACAGACAGGCACTACACCACGCATTCACCACACATTATCCATCGTTAGGGCCTAGCGAACAGTGGGTAGCAGATCAGCAATGTTCCATTGTAGTAAACAATCTTATTCCCACAAGCAAACTTGCACAAATTAGGGAAGAAGTCGCTGAACCACCCACAGGACACCACACCCCACCCCACTAGAATACAATAGCATTATGGAAAATACAGAAACAATCTCTACCCCTCAATAGACATGCCCCAACAATGCAACTAATGACAAATAATTGCAGCACATCATCATTTCTACACTGCACTCGGACAATACACAGGCACAGACCCCACACACAGGAGTTTAGGGTATACTCCTTAAATAACACACTTCAAAACAACTCTCCACAATCATATACCATATCAACACACACACTGTCCCACAACACCTTGACAATATCCACACATTAGAAGACATACACACAACACTCTACTGCACCGCACAGGAAATCATTTGGGCACTTGGAATCAAAACAACACAACATACCTCCCACTGCACGGACACAAGAATACATCCCTCCTTGGAGACGTCGCCTTGAGGGCCGCATCAGCAACCTTAAAGGAGACATATCCAGCTTACACACTACTGTGTAGGAAACAAAACAAAGAAACTTATGTCTCAGGTTAGAAAGATATTCAAGCACATAAACATTCGCCCTTCACATTCAAACCATCATAACCAGGTTCAAGAACATCTCGACACACTAAAACAAAAAGTTAGTGCACTTGCAAAAAGATTACAAAGATATAAACAGTGCACTCTGCGCAAACAACACAACAATACTTTCCAACACAATGAGAAAAAATTCTACAGATCCCTTACATCTTCTTCTACTACAACCAACACAAACACTCCTACCAGCGAGACATTACACGAATACTGGTCGTCTCTGTGGTCAAACCCTATCCCCCACAATGATAAAGCACCATGGATCACAGAGGAACAACAACTCACTGAACACTTACCCTTCATGTCCTTCTATGAGATTACTCTCGCACACATTCAGACAGCACTAAAACATGCACACAACTGGAAGGCTCCTGGTGCAGAGGGCGTCCAGAACTTCTGGATCAAAAAGTTCACATCCCTGCAAGGGAAGCTAGCGCTTACACTCACTGACATAATCCAAAACCCAGAACATATGCCTCTTTCCCTCACACAGGGTGTCACATACCTATAGAACAAGAACACTGAAACAGCGCACCCTGCAAACTACCGTCCAATCACTTGCTTTCCCACACTTTACAAACTCCTCAACTCCAGCCTCGCAGATAAAATCTATACACACATCGAGACACATAACATTCTTTCTGAACAGCCGAACAGCTGTCGCAGGAATTCCCAGGGTTGTAAAGGGCAACTCCTTATTGACTCTGTAATCCTGCGCCAGGCATGTGTGAAGAATAGAAACTTATATATTGCGTATATCGACTACAAGAAGGCATTTGATTCGGTCCCTCATTCCTGGCTTCTACACACTCTTCATCTCTACAAAATACACCCCAAGATCACGGCATTCTTGGATGCCACGATGAAGAGTTGAAACACAACATTACATGTACGCACCTCCAACACCTCCATCATTTCAGACTCCATTCCCATTAGGAGAGGTACTTCCAGGGAGACTCCTTGAGTCCTCTTTGGTTCTGCCTCACCTTGAACCCATTGAACCACATACTGGATAACAATAAACACGGATACAGGCTTACCTCAGGCATTCTGACAAAATCAGACACTTACACTATGCCACAAGCAGCGCACAACTTACTAATTTACTACAAGTCACCACACAGTTCACCAAAGACATTGGGATGGAATTTGGAATCGATAAATGCCGCAAGCTACATATAACACGTGAGAAGACGACGAATTTGGAGGGTTTTGAACTGCACTTTGGGTTGGCCATCCAATCCATGGAAGAGGGAGAGACCTACAAGTACCTGGGCTTCCAGCAAGCGCGCGTCATTGACAACGCAAACATCAAAAACGCACTCAAGAAAACATACCGTGCTCGCGTTCACAACATCCTCAAAACACCACTCAATGCCAGAAATAAAATTAAAGGCATCAACACTTTTGCCGTCTCCACACTAACATATTCGTTTGGCATAATTCCGTGGGCAAACACTGAACTCGAAGCACTACAATGCCACAACACGCACTACATTCATGAAACACGACATGCACCACCCCAAGTCCGCTACGTAAAAGATGCCTCGTCCCCGCAAGAAGGGAGGCCGAGGACTCATCACCCTACACGAAAAACAAGTAGATACACTTCGGGAACACTTCCACCAAAGAGCACAACACTCCTCACTCCTCTCAGCCATTGTCAAGGCTGACACACACCTCACACTCCTGAACTTCAAAAACCCTTCTTCAACACTCACCACTCCTGACACCCACACTTAGGAGCTGCGTGAATCATGGGCTCGTAAGGAACTCCTTGGCAGACATCACCACGAAGTCAGCCAGCCTCATGTTGACATGGAAGTCGAACAGATGGCTGACGAGTAGCAAGTTGTTTGGCGAGACCGAAGGATTCATCATAGCGATACAGGACCAAGTCATCCCCACACGCAACTACAAGAAATACATTCTATACGATGCAAACACACATGACTACAGATGCAGGAAATGCCACATTATGCATGAGACGATCGACCACATAATATCAGGCTGTCCCCTTCTAGACTACCTCAGACAGACTACCTCCACCTACATCAGGTAGCGTCGATCGTTCATCAACAGCTACCACACAAACACTCACTTATAGAGAGCACGGCCCTGTACTACAAATACATACCACAAATCGTATTAGAGTCATCCTCACATAAGTTGTACTGGGACCGTCCCATTCACATAGACAAAACTATGCATCACATCAGACCTGACATCTCACTTGTCGATAAGATCAACGAACAGACCTATCTCATTGATATTGCAGTGTCTATCAGCAAGAACATGAGAAAACTCACGCAGACAATATCAGCAATACACCGACCTAGCACACGAGCTCCAGAAGCAGTAGAGGCAGGACCGAGTACGTGTTGTACCCATTGTCCTGTCTAGTACCTGGTCTGGGGCCTCACACATTGCACCACAGTCTCAGCACACTAAGACTTCACAAAAACACTTATATACAACTCCAGAAGGCTGTGATACTCAAGACAACACGCATTGTTAGGAAATTCATGAACACAACCACACATCCCTAACCCTCCTTTCACACTTCTTTACACTTGACAATATGTGCTTTTGTCCTTGACCCGCCATATTGTCTTTGCTGGGGAAACCCAAGGTTTGAATCTTTTACATAATAATAATAACTAATAAACTAAATTAAATTACGGTGGATGCAATTAAACGAATTATAAAAGGTATTAAAAAAATTTAAATGAGAACTCAATTACAAACTCAATGGATAGACTTCTAATCAGAGGACCAAATAAAATCAGGAGAAGAAAAACAGTAGTAAATATTGAGAATGATTCGCAGGAATTGTATTTTCTATCCTTTCAAATATTTTTTCTTCATTCTCTTTATTCTTGAACTGATTGTTCATGAAGATCATGGAGTTTCATGATTGTATTTTGGATATGGCGAAGCTGCCAGCACAAGTTCTTAAAATATGTCTGCATTATCTACTAGAAACTTGTGACAGTCAATTGCTAACGTTGTCGAATAGTATAACAAATAAGTAGAACTTGGATGTTTTATAAAGAAAAACCAATCAGATGTTAAATGAATTTATAAATGCATTAACGAGCCACATACGACCTCGTATATCTACTCATTTACCTGATAAGAAAACATACTAATTATAAATAAAATAAGTAAGTCTACTAATAAGTATTATTAAGTGTAAGTATCGCCAATAAAGAAGAGTGACAAATTATAGAATAATAAGGATGGTCAAAATATTTTACTAATAGGGTTCTGCCAGAAAGAAAACTGTTTTAACTTGTAAGACG
Organism: Thereuonema tuberculata; assembly: GCA_023159025.1. Lineage (NCBI taxonomy): Eukaryota > Metazoa > Arthropoda > Chilopoda > Scutigeromorpha > Scutigeridae > Thereuonema > Thereuonema tuberculata. The sequence continues at coordinate 51,245,093 of JAFIDM010000006.1, forward strand.
ATCAGTAGATTTACATTGAAAAGTTATGGCAATCTAGGATATTCTTAATCAATATTCATTATAATTTCATTTAATGAAGTTTAGGAAGGAGCTATTTCTTGGAACAGTTTAGAATCAGTCACCATTGGCCAGTAAATATCCCACACTGAAACAGGACCAGACAAACTAATGGCGAAGCTCCTACATGTTGTAGATCTCAATAAATATAGTTTTATATTTCATCCCACCCAAAACATTTCATGTAAAATACGTTGCCAAGATGCTCATAATGCTTTCACTGTTAAAAAGTTATCAGATCTCATGTAGAGCCAAGCCCCTCACTCTACATGCCTAACTCTAAAAACCCTACTATCTTGGCCAAAACATATGCCTTGGCATACTCCCTATCCTTACATAACTCCATGGGATTGTCTGTGCGACAGCCACGAAACGGCCAAGCCATACTTTTTGACCAAGATATAGGGTTTTTAGAGTTAGGTCTTGTATAGTTAGGGGCTTGGCTCTACATGAGATCTCATATCTTTTTAACAGTGAAAGCATTATGAGCATGTGAGTCTTGGCAACTTATTTTACATGAAATGTTTTGGGTGGGATATTAATTATTTTTTTTGAATCGTATTGATGTATTTTGTTATTTTTTTTTAATTCTCCTTTTTTTTAGAGTTGATCGTATCTCTAATAGACAAATATTTTCCTGTGAAGTTGATTTGAACTAAAGTTTCCAATTATGTTATCTAATATAAAACATTTTTTTCCTCTAGTTTCAACGAATCTTTTGGAAAGCTAAAATTCGGCAATTTAAACCTTTTCAACAATTCGCCTTTACTAGAAGAAACTGTGCTAGAATAAATAAACATGAACCTAAAAATATTTTCGAGCAACCTATCAATATCGGCATTACTGGATTTGACCGACTTTGTAATAGGAATATTAGTTCGTTTAGGAAAACTGTTTGGTTTATGATGATTCTACTTTCAGCCTCTGTGTGTTCTTACCAAATATATGATACCATGTACAACTATTTCGAGGGTGATTCAGATGTGAAGTTACTCATTGAAAGAAGTGAAACAATTCAATTTCCAGCAATGACATTTTGTCCGCATAATCCCTATCAGTTCTGGAATTTTGTGAATGATATCAGGGATGAATACGCCAGAACATTCAATATCAGTGAGAAAGATAAACCAACCATCAAAATTTCTGATCTAATGAAACTGAAAGATCAAAGAATTCTATCCTTTTGGAATATTTCAGGAGTAAACAAAAGCTTAGTTTTCTTAATTCGAATACATGTAAGTACCTTCAGTTGTATTTTAAATATTTAATAACTGCCAATTAATACAAATTTGTGAATTTCATTATCATTCACAATATTTTTTTCATTACTCCGAAAAGATATGACTTGTAAGAAAAAGAAACTTCTAAGATTCTCTATATAAAATCTGATATTTCTCAAACATTTACAGAGGGTTGTTTACAATCTATGGTAACGATTTCGATTCGGGTCTATTTCCCAGAAATTCCCTTTCTCCACCAACGATCATGCTCTATTTGATGTCCATGAGATACTGCTATCGCTCTGCAGCGCAGTTTCCATTGCAGTAGACTACTGCGAAGAACGGGAAGACTTATACGTTGCCACTCCTGCTGACAACATTTCCAGAGTCCATCCAATGAATGAGGACGTCGTCTTCCCAAGGCTCGTTTTAATTGTCCAAATGCGCAAAAATCCATGGGCGATGCGTCTGGATACTTCACTGGTATCTCGGTAAACGGTACAGCCTGGATTCCGGTTTGCTGTTCTATTCGTGTCAGAAAATTCTGGGTTGATTTGGACGTATGGCTGGACGCCTTGTCTTGGTAGAGACGGACCTTGTAACGTCGTTTCCGTAAAGAGCAGGTAGTTCCTGTGTATAAATAGATGTCAGTACGTAATCCTGATAGTACGCAGAATTCACCTTTACATTTTGAGCCACCCTCCGTATCTGTAGCTTGCCTTGAAAGGAATAACCCGCAACGATCCTGAATCCTTTCGAAAAAGTTTCACGACATTCTCTGTACCAATTTGGAAACGATTTGGCTCCCACTGGGCGATAGAAAATCGCCCTTGGTTTATTGCAGTCGGACAGATAAACATATGCTTCGTCTAATGTGGCCACATACTTCCATTTATCCCCAGCGAGATGTCGTTCATACAGTTTTCTGCAATTTGTCTTACGTTCTGAATGTGCTTTGGTAAGAGCTTGTGAACCTTGCTTTTATGTCTGTTTTGAAGTCCCAAATCTTTATGGATAATCTTGTTTACGGTACGAAGAGATGTTCCTACCTTCGCACCAATGGTCCTTTGGGTCGCTGGATTGTTCCCATCACTATTTTCTTGACTTTCTGATTGACAGTCTTTGTGCGACTTATAGGTGTCCTTGGATTTGCTTGCTTTTCAGTCCCGGAAATCTGTCCTGTACGGGCCAAACCAACACCAGCCAACACATTACGAACTCCTTTCTTCGAAATGGTGAAACCTCTTTTTCTACATGCCATAATTGTTGATGAATAACTAAATTTCACGTCGGAAAGGACTGTAACGTACCCTTCCCAAAACTGTGACACTTTCGGCGGCATTTCTCCGAACAAACTAACCCGCACCCCTCCACACTAATCTTTAAGTTCACACCTGTATGTTTTCATAAATTTGCATACCTACTGTGATTGGTTGCGTCGTCATGCGCCATGCAAATCGTTACCATAGATTGTAAACAACCCTCTGTAAAAGGCTGAATATTGTTTCATCATGGAAAATAAGTGAATAGCTTGAATCTTACCTGATGTGTAGGTTTACCTTACCTTAAATCATACTCACGATTCCTTTGCAAAAACAATAATGAAACCATCACAAAGTTTCACTTATTTTGAATTTTTTTCCCTTTCAAAATAAACTGGGGTTTATTATCTCCGTCTCTTTGTGTTTAACAAATACCTACTTTAGGTTTGTAAAAACATATCTGAAGTTTTGTCTACTTTTTTGTAACGACGAGGGTCAGGGACCGGGTGGGCATAAAATAACGTGAGGTTTTCAGAGCCCTCTAGCAAGGAATGTATTGGACGAATCAGAATAACATTCAGCGGACATATGCTGTGGAACATGCGGTTTCGATTTCTAAAAAAAAAAAAAATAATAGTCCCAAAAGTCGCCAACAGGGGAAAAAGTGGCTCTGCAAAGGTTGTAGTACGTATGAGTAATGAATGAGTAATTGCCACGGCACACATCAAGTTTCATAATAATATATACAGCGTTTATTGGTAATTACAAATAAGGTTCCATATGACCACCATTGTGATGTTCCACAAGCTGCTTGCATTGCACGGCATGTTCCAGGGAAGCTGCAACATATCGGAATGGCTTTATCCCATCTGTAATGTAATTCGTCTTTCAATGTCGGGATGTCGGGGACATGCCCTTGATACACAATGCTTTAAAAAAGTCCCCACAGCCAAAAGTCACAAAAATTGAGATCAGGCGACCTTTGAGGCCATGCTGTGGGAAATGCTCGATTAATGATTCTGGCACCTGCACGAAGATGATCGAATCCAGACATCCTCTTTGCTGCAGTTGTGAAACCACAAAGTTCTTTAGCTTATCCGAATACAGTGCATTGATGGAACAGGTCACTGGCCCACTTCGGTGAGTTTTCTCGTAAAATTAAGGACCGATGATAAGCAATGATGTAAACTGTGACTTTCAGCGAGTGGAGAGGCATCTGCAGACCCACATCTGGATTAGTCTCAGCCCAAAAGCGGCAATTGTGTGTGTTAATATCACCGTTTAAATAAAAGTGTGCTTCGTGACTCCATAAATCCGAAACGGCCATGCTTCATCCACTTCCTTGCGCATAAGAATCTTAATGCAAATTCAGTGCGGGTGGTCGCATCGCCAGGGCCCAATTCTTGAACAGGACAGGTTTTGTAGGGGTAAAACTTCAACATCTGATGCAGGATTTTCCACACTGTTGAGTATGGGATATCCGTTTGCTGGAATATTGCTCGTGCACTGCTGGTACACTGCACATTCGACATTTCATGTTCCACAACAACAGCTACCACTTCTTCAAAGTGTTGGTGACTGATAGCTTTGCATCCCCAGCCAAAATTCCCGAAAGGCAGCACTGGCACTCTCGTCCCGCTGATACAGCTTCACTAACAAAGCACGGTCTCGTAAGGTAAGAGGAGTTAGTAATAATTTTACTAGCGAAGGCTTGGATTCAAAACAACATTACTTTCAGTATCTATTGAAACTTACGTGTAAAGTTGAATAAAATTAATTAATTATATTTTTCTTCGTAAGGCAGTTCGTCAAGTGATGTGAATTCTCCAAGCCTTTCTTTTTATCATGATCGCTTTACATGTAACGCAGTTATGCAAATTAGTGCATTAACAGCACCACATTTTCTCCTGCTGGGGACTTTTGTTACTATTTTTTTTTTGATTAATCGAAACCGCATGTTCCACTCTGTATGTCCACTCAATGTTGTTACAATTTGCCCAATTCATTCCTCTCTAGAGAGCTCTGAACGCCTCACGTTATTTTATGACCATTCAGTATTTAAGAAAAATATAATTAATTAATTTTATTCAACTTTACACATAAGTTTCAATGGATACTGAAAGTAATGTTGTTTTGAATCCAAGCCTTCGCTAGTAAAATTATTCACCGTTATATCTTAGCCTGTAATAATTGACATTGTCGTCTTGTTTGCCTCTACACAGATAAACTTTTTTATTCGCTATGGATCTGTCATAAGGCAAATGGGACAACCGAATTTGTAAACAACACATACTTTTGACATACTTTTGTAAATGTTATAGGCACTAAATATTTGTTATTATTCTTTATTTTGGTTGATAACGACGCTCAATAGTTCGCGTAAATAAGGTAAATATCTAAAAAGGAATTAGTTTCAGAATTACAAAAATTAAATCAACGAAGTACATTCATGTAATCATAGATAAAATCTTCATTAGCACAAAATTTTAAATTTCTTTGATCCCTCCCCCTCAAACTTTTTTTGTGATAATTCGAAAGTTTCTAGAAATTAATTAACGAACTGTACTGAAAAAAAATTTGAAGGAGAGGTTAATACGATCAGTATTAGATTTAGTGCAGATCTTGTAGTCTGAGAATATCTAAGATGCAACTAAAAAGTATTTATGGTAAGATAACGTAACAGCAAGGTACAGAGTAACCAGTAACAAAATTTTGAGAAATGCTACTTGAAATAATCACATTTAATTGGCAACATTTCACGGTTTTGTAAAGTTTTTATTACAGTATACTCTCGATATCTCGAACTTCGATATCTCGAAAACCTTGATATTTCGAAAAATTATTTCTCCCCTTGATATTACATATTCATCTAATGTTAATTTTAATTCTTATGTTGAAGAATTTTCACTCAAAACCTTCTTATGTCGAATATTTTTCAAAGTAAAAATGAATTTTTACGGAAAAATCGCCGTTCAGTTGTGTTGAAGCAAATAGAAGTATTTTTTTAAGAAATCCTGGCAGTATAAGTTCACTATATTTTACTAATTCTTTTCAATTTAATTAAAATTAGTTTTAAAAATTAAAATTATCATTGATGTATTAAGACTTACTGTTAACTACCATTACATATTTATACTTATTCTCATCAATCAAGACTAATTTTTAGAATATTATTCCGTATCTAGTGTTTTTACGTGAATTTTTATGTTTTGGTTATGACCTTGTTATCTCGAAAACTCGCTATCTTGAAATTTTTTTAACTTTCCTTCGACTTCGAGATATCGAGAGTATACTGTATTTATTAACCACAAAGCAGAACATTTTGAATAAAATAGTGTTTTAAATGTTAATATAAATATATCGGACGATCAAAATAACATTCAAAAATTCAAATGAAATTACTGTAGGAATTCTATAGGAAATGGATTCCTATAAATTCTACAGCAATTGGATTCATATAAGTAAAAATGATTTAAAATTATTGTTAAAATTATAATGGATAAAAGCAACACAGATTATGAAAATAAATAAAATTTAATAATGATAATTTAATTAAATATAAATTCTTCAATCATCTCAGGAAACTGTTCTTGAGCCTGGTATCGCTAAAGAAAGTTCCTTGTATGAAATTGCAACTACGGAGGGGAAATGCTTATCAGTGTTCTTAGGTAAGTACATTGTCGTATGGTTTCTATTAAATAGAAGATAAATTTGTAAGCTAGAAGAATAAATTAAAATTTATGTATTATTCAGTATAACTTGTGGGGCCGGTAGCCGAATGGTAAAGGGGTTTGGTTGTGGGATGGATGTGGCGGGTTCGATCCCCGCCCGCAGCGGCGGCCGAGGATTTTTACACACTCCAAACGCCAGGTACCCAGCCCTTTGTTCAATGGGTACCGGGTTTGTTTCTCGGGGATTAAAGGCGGGCGGGCTGTGACGGTATTTTTTAGCCTTTGTTTATTTTTGCTCTTCCCTTTTCCATTTTTTTTATTTCCGACATCTTTCTCATTGTTTTACTCTTATTTTTAATATTTGCGAATTTTCTTCCTTGTTTTGATTTATTTTGTTTTGTTTCTCTAGTTCTTGGTTTCCAATTTTCTTTTCTCTTTTATTTTTCGATCTCATGCTTTTTTCTCTTTTCGACACTTTGTTTCGTTTAACTCGTAAGTTTGTATCAAGTTTTTCTATCGGTTGTTTCTTATCGTAAGGGTTTCTTTTTCCGTTTTTTCTCGTTTTAAGTTGAAAATGCACTCAATAACAAAAAAACGACTAACCTAGAAGGAGTTGTCTGATGGAGACAAAAATTGGTGCAAAGGAAGATTATGTACAGAATAGAAAATGATTAAAATTTCAGACAAATTGAACGATTTATTTCAGAGTTACAAAGTTACAAAGTAACGAGCTCAATAAGGTGTTGACCCACCTCTACCCTGAATGCAAGCTGCCACACGAAGTTGCATAGAGTTATAAAGCTCCCTGACGATATTTCTGGCCAAATTTGCTCCAATTGTCGGGCTAGGTCATCCACATTCCCTGGTGGATGCAGTCGCCTTCCCATCGTATCCCAGACATGCTCGATTGGAGAGAGATCTGGGGATCTGCTTGGCCAAGGAAGTGCTTCACAAGCTGTAGGACAGGTCTTAGCAAGACGTGCCGTATGTGGTCTGGCATTACCTTGCTGAAAAATAAGGCCAGGGTACTGCAAAAGGAAGGGTAGCAAAACAGGTCTCAGAATGTCGTCGACGTACCACTGAGTTGTAAGAGTGCCGCTAACGACGACCAAAGGGATCCGGCTATCAAGGGAAATGGCACCACCGACCATAACTCCTGGTTTAGGGCCTGTGTGGCGTGCAACAACAGTGCCACAACAGTGCTTTTATTTGTGCTTATGTTAGTGATTTCGTGTGTGCTTCTAAATTGGGATCCGAATGTTCAATCAAGATCTTCGAATTTGTAAATAACTATCATTTTACTAACTTGTGCATAGGTACAATATATTTTTTTTCCCCCTGAAGGAAGAGAAAAATCTAAGAAAAGATTTTTTTTTTATTTCCTCTGTAAAAAGAAACTCTGAACTAGTGACTGCAGTGTTTTGAACATTTACAGGAGATTTTTTTTTCCTTCTTATTTTTTTTCTTGGTTTTTTTCACCTAAGCAAGGATTTTCTTTTGTATTTTATATCGTAGCCTGATTAAACGGTGTGGTTTCGTAAGCTTAATCTTTCTTTATGTGTTTCATTCTTCATGGCTTTTATTTTCTTTTTATCCATTTTTTTTCTCATATTATTTTCCTGTCATAGACAGGTGGTAGCAGGATTGCTTTCATTTTTTTTTATCTTTTTGCTCATCGAGAATCCTTTTCTCGTGACAGGCTTAATTAGGCATACATATCGAATGGGTAAAACTCAAAGCATGTCCTTCGACTTTCGCAAAACAAAGATTTCAATTAAATTTCAAATGATTTATTCATGTCTTTGCTTTGCAGAGCTCGAAGGGCTTGCTTTGAGTTTTGCCCATTCGAAATATATGCCAAATTTTAAAGTTTATATATTATTGCTTCTTATTAACGTATTTCTTTATTTACTTATTATATACTTTAACTCAATATTATGGATTTTGCTCTGTTAAATTTTTAATTTTAATTTCTAATTTATATTTTTTAATCTGTAAATATAACACTTATTAATTTTTAAGTGATGAGGAACGTACCATTATTACTTAATTTCTAATTTGAAGTAACTACTGTAATTTTTTCAAAAAAAAATTGAGATAGTGAACTGACATCCCCGTCTGACTTGAGATGTTCAAATTAAGAATAATATTTAGTGATAAAGATACAAACGCTAAATAGGTTAGAGGCATCAATATAATTCAGATTCCTAACAGAAAAACTGAAAGGAGAAATCAAAGGAATAAAATGACATCGCTGACAAATCAACGCATTTTGCAAGTTCTGATGAATTGTTGTATAATTGATTTTTATTGATTCTTGTATCTGAAAATGGTGTCATTCTGAAGACTAAAATAAATCCAATAAACTTTCTTTGCATGTTGTGGAAGGAGCCTTATTGTAAAAACCAATACTATTGAATGTATAAATAGCAATTTATTATTAGATGTATATGAATGAAAATATTTAGAGTAGCCTAATTACCTTTCATCTAACCACTTGAAAAAATATATCATTACTTTCTTTACTATACTAAATAATTTAAATACACAAAAGTTAACTTAATAATATCTCTGCTTAAAACAAAACAAAGCTTTTCTGTCTCTCTTGCGACAATGTCACGACAAGAAACACACTTCTATACCTGAAATGTGCATACTAAGCAATTAGGAAAATGCTCCATTTTATGTCAGCAATTCTTTCTCTTTATTGTTGGAATGCTGCTACCCATCTTGCAACAGCTTTGTATGGTAGAGCATGCGGAGGCTTTGGGTAATCATGCTCCACCATACAAAGCTGTTGCAAGGTGGGTAGCAGCATTCCAACAATTAAGAGAACAATTGCTCACATTAGTGGGGCAACCTAAAGCCTTCCTCCTCCCTTTAGGTGCTAAGGGAGCTCAAACCCAAAAAATAAATAAAGAAAGAAAGAAAGAACGAGAAGAAAAGCTTTATTAAATCACTGAGGTGTCTGTATCTTAATATTTTGGATAAGCTTTAAATGCTGCTCTATGACACTTTTTATATGTATCTTCCCGCTCAAGTACAGTTTCAAATAGCCACCCCTAAACCTTAATCCTAGTTGTGCCGCTGCTGACAAATTCAAATGCACGATGGCTTGTGACTGTATCAAAGTTACTCGTTCCGTTATCGACAATGAAGGAATCCAGGCGATTGTCTCTGAAGGAGTTAGAGACCCATGCAAATATTGACCAGGCAATATGCATAGAATTTTATTACAAGATTTGCAAATCTTCAAAATTAATGTGAAGTACAGTGCTGTGGACAAAATATTATGAACATCTGTTAAACGACACAATCTTTATTAGAAGGGTGTTGGCCCACCCTTTGCCTAAATTACAGCTTGTATCCTACGTGGGATGGACAAATACAAGTAATGCACAATGTTCAAGGGAATACGCAGCCATTCCTCGTGCAGAGTGGTCTCTAGTTCAGAAAGTGTGGAGAGTAAGAAGGAGACAGTCAACATGAAAACGTCTGTGGGCATTCTTCACAAACAAAAACTCCAGTGGTCTGAAAAATTGTAAATGAAGATTCAACAGACCAAATGACGTGTCCCCACTGCTGTTATGTCTGTGCTCGCGGCACCGTGGCTGTCGCGTCGATTTCATGCATTCCCCGTGTCACGAATGGTTTTGTAGTAGCCGCTCTGCCATGAATGTTCGCACTATACAGTTCCCGTTGGATAGTTTTGGTTGATATGGGTTCCTGGAGATAGGTGTTCATCTCGAAGGTTATCTCTGAGGTTATATCTTGTGCTGTTGGGTCATTATCCGCTTCAATAGCCGTCTATCTCTATCGGTGAGCTTTGACTTTCGCCCACTGTTCTGTTTCGCAGATGACATGATACCATGTATGTTGTCATAATAGTTTGAACACCCATAAGGTTGGCTGTTTTCGTCACTGAAGCTCCAGCGAGTGATCGTGCCTCTTTTGGCGTCTGAAAGGTTGAACGTTACGGAGTTTAACTGCTGTCAGAAGTTTCACATGCCCTCCGTAGGATTGTTGCTGATCGACTCATACCTCCGCCTTCACGGCCAATAGGTGGCAGATGTCTATTTTAGATTGCAGATGACTCTTCTGCGCAAATGAATTATGGCCTGTTTTCTTAGGGGTGTTCATATTATTGTGTTCACTCCCTGTAGATGCCTCCCAAACCAATTGAAGTGCAGAAGTGGTTATGTTATGAAACACGTCGTATAAAACTAAAATGACACAAATATGAAGGAGTGAATTATGTTGATCATTGCCATCTATGAAACTTGAGCCACTGCCTATGAACCCGAGGTTAAAAGTCTGTGCGTTGAGTGGCGACATCTTCTGTCTTGAAGACAATGGTAATTTTAGCATTTGATATCCGGGGGGATTATTTTGTTTCATTTTGTACCACATCGTCAAACTGTGAATGCAGGAGACTACAAGACCTATCTACAGAATAATCTAGGATGTGCAATTAGAGATAAAGTCCTAAATTGCTTCTAAATGCCATCATTCGTCACAATAATGCAGCAGTTCAAAAGGAAACAGTCATTCCATGTTTATTCAACAAATGCAGTGTGCATCACCATTTTTGATTATGATGAAAATTTGTGTATGCATTCTACCTACCTCCTAGACCTTAGAAATATCTTTGGTACATTTTTAAAAATATACTCCTTCATATATAGGTAATTTTATGGTACAGCGGAAAGCAAAAAATGGTATTTCAGAACTTTTTCTTTTGAGCTGTAACTATTTTCCAGTCAAACCTACAAGGCTCAGTCATACCTCATTTAAAAGATAAAAAATATCTTTTTTTGTGTTATTGCCAAATTTGTAATTTTCTCAAGACAAAGCCTATTTTTTTCAGATCAAAGTTCACCTAAAAAGACTAATTTTTTACCAATTTTGGAAATTTAAAAATTTACCTAGGGTTGGAATATAAAGTAATTTTTTTTTCTTAAATACATGTCGATGGATATTATTTGTGTAAAAAAATGCATGTTATTCTGGCCCCATTCGTAAAATATGATCCCTAGAAAATTTCTGAAAATGCAGTTTTAAAGCAAAAAAAGTTCATGTGGGGGGGGGTAGGGTGTAAAAATATTTTTACTCATGTGAGCTAAAGTACTAATTACCTGCTTCACAAAAAAAAACCAAATAAAAATTGATTTTATATTCAAAGTTGTTTGGAAGTTACAAGGGTCAAAGTTCTAAAAAAAATATATTGAAAAAGCCTGTTTTGTATTACTAATTAAGCGTCATGTTCAGAATGGGGAACAATAATAACAATAATACAATATATCGACCTAGCATACGCTCTGCAGAAGCAGTAGAAGCGTGTCTTAGTATGTGTTGCACCCATCGTCCTGTCCACCACTGGTCTGGTGTCTCATACATTGCACAACAACTCAGCAAACTAGGACTTCCCAAAAACACTTTTGCACAACTCCAAAAAGATATGATACTCAACACAATAGTTAGGAATAGTTAGGAAATTCATGGGCACAACCACCCATCCCTAATCCACCTTGCACACTTTTTTTTTTTACACCTGACAACATGTGCTTTGGTTTTTGACCCGCCATTTTGTATTAGCTGGGGAAACCCAAGTTTAGGAACATTCTTTTCTAAAAATGTATTATGAAACATAGTCATCTATTGGAAAAAGGACGGGCAGATTCAAACTGAAAGTTTTTGTTTTGTTAGTAACTACCTTTATCATGAAACCATTGCATTATTTGCGTTTCAAAAGATTCTCATTCAAGAACTCAAGTCGGCCATCCTTCAATTTTAATAATAGCCTATTTTTCAGATAGCTCAGTAGAAAAATATAGAAATTGGAAAAACTTCAGTAACTTAAGGCACCATGAACAGGACTTTGGAGTTAAAGCAGAGTGGCATTTCTTCGCCACGTCACATGGAAAAGGTCTATTTTTATGAGATTGAGGTAACAATCAGGAGGCTATGTTGCAGTGGCCTATGAGGGATCAAATTTTGAAACCATCTGACGTCTTTAAATATTGCACTGTGCATTTCTATGTTTTCTCTGACGATGTCAAAGCAGCTAAAAAGAGCCTCAAGAACAGATATAAAATAACACTACAAGTACTTCAAACCCGGTCTTTCCGCAGCTTCATTCCACTTTGGCCAGACAGAGGATCCTTCATATCGGATTTAAGGATTTTTTTTCCATTGTTCAAGACAATGAACCTATTAACCCTAAACAATCTACACTAACCACTCGCACAAAGTTGTGAGATTGTGTTTGCTGTATATAAAAGTCTTAACTATTGAGTTTTTGTTTTCTAAACTTTCTAAATTTTAATTTCTGCTTTCGCCGCTTATGCCGCTGAGTACGTGGAGACAAATTGGCTGTTTCTCCATAGAAACAGTGATTTGCATTTCGTAGTAGCATTTTTCAAATTTCACATCACTGTCCAGATATAGTGTATATATATATACACATACAGTCGGACCTCTACTTAACGAAGTCGCTAAATCCCGAAAAAAAGTTCGTTATAAGGAAAATTCGTTAGAGATTCACCTTTTAAAATTACTTTAAACTACATAAAACAGATTTAAAATACATAAACAATAAATATTATTTGAAAAAGTATAATTTTAATGACATAAAGCATACATTACCACATGCGTACGTAAATTTTACTAATAAAGTCGGTTAATTTTGTCTGGTTTTTTTTTTTTTTTTTTTTTTTTTT